>JAJOZX010008826.1:157500-172543 GCA_023014485.1 Bathynomus jamesi | reverse complement strand
TTTAATGCGTCTGAATGTACGGGATATATATATATATATATATATATATATATATATATATATATATATATATATATATATATATATATATACATACTTTGATTAAGCCTAATAAATTAATGGAAGTTGATTTTATGCGTTACTTTTCAACTTTATGAACTTCTTAACTTGAGATTGAAAGTTGCAGTAAAGTTTAATATTAAAAGGTCCATAAAGTTAAAACTTTAGTTTCGACTTACGGACTTAACACTGGATTACGGAATGTATTTTTAAAGCTCACATTTGACTTTAAACTTTCAAAAGAAATGAATTTTCGTCGTAATACATATTTACGTGTGTGTGTATATATATATATATATATATATATATATATATATATATATATATATGAGACAGACAGAGTTTTGTGTTTTATATATTCAGTAGACAGTGTATCCAAAAAATCCTATTGTAAAACTCTACGCGTTTTTTTTACTGATAAATAGCGTTAATGGACACGGTTGTTTGAGGACAGGTCTTTTTCATTCGAATGTACGTAGTAGTTTAGGCATAATTCGGTTCAAGATTAGAATTACTAAAAAGATTAATTTATACAAAAAAAATTATTCGATATTAAGAATAAAAAAAAATTATTTAACTAAAGATGTGGTTTTGCCAAAAGTAAATAGACACCTGTTTTTTTTTTTTTTTTTTTTTTTTTTTTCCATAGTTTTAGATATGATGATAAAAGCCGGTAAATAATAATAATAATAATAAATTTATTATTAAATGAATATATTTAGAATGGTGTTGCTCTTTTTTACCGTTTGCATTACTTAAAACTTGACATACGTTTTGGTATTCCCTTGATGAGTTTTCCCCATTTGTTCTTGAAGACGATCATCGTGTGGTGTCTATTTACTTTTGTAAACCCTCTGTGTGTGTGTGTGTTTGTGTGTGTGTGTGTGTCTGTGTGTGTCATTTGAACTATATTTAATTATACTACGCTCGTGTGTAATTATATTTAACTGTACTATTCAGGTGCAACTATATTTAACTATATTATTGAACGATAACTATATTATGTAACTACTTAAACCATATTATAGCCATATTTGACAATATTATAACCATATAATAACCATATTATAACCATATTAGACTATATTATTGAAATAAATAGAAATAAAGTTGACCAAAAATTTTGAATTAAGAGTTTTAGAAAATTTTTGGAGATTTTTCTTTTCATTTCAGATAAAAATTTTAGGAAATACTATTTTGAAACATTTTATTAATAATAATAATAGTAGTAGTAGTAAACTATTTGGTCAACGGAATATTCTATTAAACGGATCAAATGTAGAATTCGGACCCCAGCCTTCTTTAGTTAGCTTTATAAGGCTAACTAACGAAAATATCACGACCTAACCTAACCAATCGTTAGGTTAACTGTACGCCCTTGACGATTGGTTAGTTAGGTCATGATATTTTCGTTAGTTAGCCTTATAAAGCTAACTAAAGAAGGCTGGGGTCCGAATTCTACATATGATCCTATTAAACTAGTAAATTAACCTAACCTAACCTAACTCGCACAAACCTATCAATTTCATGTCACATCTCGAGAGTGTTTTTTTCATCCGTTCGGGGCATAATTTGAAATTAAAAAACGGCCGAAGTAATATCTATATATTGATCATGATAGATACAGAAATAGATAATTATAGGTCCAGATATTCTGATTCGTATATCCATGGAGAGAGAGAGAGAGAGAGAGAGAGAGAGAGAGAGAGAGAGAGAGAGAGAGAGAGAGAGAGAGAGAGAGAGAGTCCGTAATTACTTTTTGACATCAAACCTAATTACAGACCTCTCTTTGAATTACCGACAAGAGTTACCGACAAAACAAAGTAATTAAATGTAATTATGGACGAAAAAAATTGTAAATTCGTTTTAAAAAAGTGTCCCCCAAAAATTTGAAAGAAAATGTGGTGCGATAATAAATGCATTAAAGTAATTCTTATAAATAAATATATTAAATAAATAAATAAAATAAATAAATAAATAAATCCGGAAATAACGTCATTAAAACCCTTCCCTGATCACAGTCTACACCCCACCCCCAATCACCGTCTACCCGAAAATCGAAATAGGGGTAAACTGTGTGCGGTCTTAATATTTAAAAACGTGTGTGTATATATATATCAGTTGAAATAGTCACTTTTAGGTTTTTAAATAAAAAAATTTTTATTTTAATTATAAATAGCAAGAAAAAAAAATTTAATTTTAAAAATTTATTAAGAAATTTTATGTAATTTTAATTATTTTTGAATTTCATGTAAAATGATTGTTAAATGTAATTATTCAAAGAGTAATTAATAATTATTGAAAAAGTAATTACATGAAAATACGAATAATATCATTTTAACTATTTTATTGAAAGTAATAAAAGTTAAATTTAAAACTTTTTATTGAAAGTAATAAAAGTTAAATTTAAAATCTCTCTCTCTCTCTCTCTCTCTCTCTCTCTCTCTCTCTCTCTCTCTCTCTCTCTCTCTCTCTCTCTCTGTTCACCTATTCTTTCAATCTTCGCCAATTCTTCGTTGTTTATCGAGTGTCTAGTGTCAGTGATTTTGATAACTTGTTTGCCAGGAAAATTAACTCGCCAGTAAAGTGATATATTTGAAATAGTGTTCGGTACCTTCATATCTAACTTAACACATCTAATTTACCTTGCTTTAGTGTTTAATTGTAGCTAAATTCACTTTATTTATTATATGAAGTTATAGTTAAGATAACGAACGTTGTGACATAAAGCTTTCTTTCCTGTGTTTGAGAAGTATTTAGAGGCGGTAAGCCAGAAAGGAGTTAAAGCAGTCAAAGTACAATGTGGTTCCATAAGGCTGTGTTTTGGTTTGTCTTGAAGATTGTATTCGAGGTGGTGTTAATCCTTTCCGAGTCACTTAGGCCAGACAGCGTGAAAAAACGGCCACCCTTTCAAAACTAGATAAGTTCTTTACGTTTGCATTTTTTTACTTAATTATTGTAAACTACATTAAAAATAAACAAAATAGGACAGGGCCAAGTAAACTGAAACCCGAATGCTTTAAATGTAAAGTTCAACATTGGTGTGTTAACTTTCCTGAAGGTAATTTCAGCAACATTACAACTTTAAGTGTATGTTTGTTTTGTAAACTTAGAGAAAACCATGAAAAGCAAGTTAGAGCTAAAGAAAAATCTAAAAAATCTTGAAGCTCGGATTGTATCACTAGAAATCCAAACCAGTAGACAAAGGCCACAGTGAAATCCCAACATCAGATATAAACTATAAGGTTAAACGTTTAGAACAAAGTATGGCCCGTTTGGAAACCACAGTGAGTAGTCCGAAAAGTAGAACAAATGAACAAGAATTCAAGGCGATCAAAAATAAAAGACCCTCGAAACTGAAATACGATGATTCTGAAACCATTACCATAAAAAATAGGTTCGACTCGCTTGCTGACGAAGAGTAGTCCTTTTTAATTGCAGATTCTCTAGATAGAAATCAAATGGACTTTTTCGGAGCAAAACACGTGACCAAGAGAAAACTTAGATGTCTTCCAGGTACTACAAATCGGACAATAAATTGGGAATTAGACCACATTAACGTCGAGAGTAAAAGTTGTTCCATCATTGTACATGTTTGGTAACAATGACATTTTTCAAAAAAGATAGGAGGGCAGACTGAGACTATTAAACGAGTTTAAAAGCCTAACCGATAAGATTAATAAAAAGAACTGACGTGGGAATGGTTGTATGAATTCTGCCAAGAATGCATGCTTGTGGTTGTATCTGAAGTAAAGCTTAAGTAAGTAAAACATAAACAATGGAGTTTAACACATTTACGAGAGTAAAGGGATAAAGTTTATCGAATTTTGGCTTATATTTTTCGATAGCGGAGAATACTTTGGTTCGGATGGAATCCATTTTAATCAAAAGGGTAAGAAGAAATATGGCGCTCTTTTCAACATTAACTTGTATAATCTTTTTAAATTAGGATCCCCCAACCAGTAATTGATCCTACTCCACCAGTCGTTAATCCTACTAGTGCATTGCCTGACCAAGCTCCCCCTCAGCGTTAATTGATTCACTCGCTTCGGGAAACGACTTGGGGGTCAAATAATAGAAACAATAACTTAAAATCTCTTAAAATTATGCTATTTAATGCTAAGGTCAATTAGGAACACACTAATGAAATTTATGACGCTAGTCAAAATTTAGAACTTTGACATCATGAGAATAACTAATTCTTGGATTCATCCTGAACCAAGGGACTTTGTAGGAAATTTGAAATGGTAGGTTATAAAATGTTTCACAAAGATAGGGAAGGAGACGAAGTACTTCTATATGCTCGTAACTTCCAGCAGCTGATAAATATTAATACTGTTTCTGCTCATGAAATATTTTGGGGGATTGTAATTTTTAGTGATTTTTTAACTGCGATAATATAAACTGGGAAGACAAAACAGATGATGCTGAAGACCCGAGACTGTTGGAATTTGCGGATGATAATTTACGCAGTCAGTGGGTTGACGGTTCTACTAAGGGTAATAGTAAACTAGATCTTATATTCACGAGCGAAGATAATCTAGTCTCTAACCTGACAATTGGTGAAACTTTGAGTGACAGTGACCACAATTTGATTAGATTTGAACTCAGGGTTCCAATTAATAGTCGAAAAAAGATGCACAAAAGGTAGAATTTCTCAAGAGCAAATTTTGAAAATTTCAGAAAATAGGGATCAATTTGGAATATGAGAGGACACGTTTGTACCCACAAAAATAGTTCCCTCCTTGTCAACCAAGACGCCGAAATGATTTAACAGTGAAATTAGCAATGCTATTACGGAAAGAAATAGAGCCTACAAACTACTTAAGTCACATTTCAACCAGACTAATTCAGAAAACTATATAAACCTACGTCGGAGGGTTAAGTCCTTAATTAGATCAGCCAAACGTGATGAAGAAGCTAGAGTTGCCTCACTCTGTAATGTTAACCCGAACAAATTTTTTGCCCGTGTTAACACCAGAAAGCCAATTAAAAATTCTGTAGGTCCCCTAAAACATAGAAATGGCATACCGAAATTCAGTGATACGTTAAACGAGTTCTTCGTTACAGTCTACGGAAGAAAACTTAACTGAAGTACCAAATCCCCGGCTAACATATGACGGTGACCATCTCAAAGAGACCACAAGTTTTACGAGAGAGGAGGTACAGCAACTAATTGACAAGATGGATAAATACAAATCGCCCAGTCCCAACTTATTTCTTCCGAGGGTATTAAAAGAGGTTAGCCACAATGTTGTTGTTGATTTAGTAACTATATTCAGATAATCATTCGAATTAGGGAAAGTTCCAATCGACTGGAAATTAGCAAATGTAACGCCAGTCTTTTAAAAGGGGATAGACAAAATCCTTGTAATTATCGTCCAATCACTTTAACGTCAATTACCGGCAAGCTGTTAGAATCCATTATTACAGAACAAATTCTGCATTACCTTTCATCAAACAATTTAATTTAATTCTCCCCGTGGATTCAGGCGGCATAGATCTTGTCCACTATACCCTCCATAATATGTATAGTACTGTATACTTTATACAACTCAAATAGAGCAGTAGATATAGAGGGTGTCCATAAATTATTCACCCCATTATAAGCCTTAATAAATTCGTTATTATAGGAGCTATCTTAAAACGGTTTGCGGCAATTAATAACAAAACTCAAGAAATTTTTGTTTTAATTGAGTAAACCTCCACGTGAGCCCCATTGGTAGCACGCAGAACATCAAGGCGATAGATGATTTCGTTTCAAACATTAAGAAGAATGTCTTGCGTGATGGAAGCTAATGTCTCTTCAATCCGGTGTCTTAATTCTGTGATGTTATTAACCTTCTTTGCATACACTCTGCCCTTTGTGTAGCCCCATAAAAAGAAATCCAGAGGCGTGATATCCGGGGAACGAGGAGGCCATGGAATAGCGCCATCTCGCTCGATCCAACGAGAAGGGATTTTTCATTGAGGAACCTCTGCACTTCTAATCCCCAGTGTGGCGGTGCTCCATCTTGCTGAAAGAACACACGGGGCTGCATATCCTCAAGCTTGAGGTGCAGCATACCATTCAAGCATATCTAGGTAATTTGTAGCCTTCACAGTGTTCTCATGGAAGAAAAATGGTCCAATCACACGGTTATGGGAGAGAGCACACCAAACGTTTATCTTGGGACTGTTGCGTTCGTGTTCAATAAATTCTTGCGGATTTTCTGATCCCCATATACGGCAATTGTGTCTGTTGACTTTACCAGACAGATGGAATGTCGCTTCATCACTGAAAACGACATTGTTTAAAAAATGCTCATCTTCATCAATACAGTCAAGAATGTCAACAGCAAACTGTACCCGTTTGGGTTTGTCATTTGGTAGAAGTTTCTGCAAGGTTTGCAATTTGTAGGCATAAAGTTTCAACCTCTTGTGAACCACTTTATGCACTGTTGAACGCGGTATTTGCAGTTCTCGGCTTGCTCGGCGGATGGATTTTGTAGGACTTCGGATAAACGCCTCCTGAATTCCTGCTATCTTATCTTCAGACACACTAGGCCTACCAGCTCCTTTCTGATGTAGCACACTGCCAGTTTCTTGAAATTGTTTCAGCCATCGCTTGAGTGATTGCTTTGTTGGTGGAGTTTTCTGATATTCCTCCCAAAAAAGTCTCTGTACAGTAATTGGAGATTTGGTTTCCCACATCCACAGCACACACACATTGCTTTCTCCTTCACTGTCGCCATTGTGTCCCTAGTGGATGTTCTGCGAAATAAAGAAAAAAATTTCTTGTGTTATTAATTGCCGCAGACCGTTTTAAGATAGCTCCTATAATAACGAATTTATTAAGGCTTATAATGGGGTGAATAATTTATGGACACCCTGTAGTGTATCTCGACTTTCAAAAAGCCTTTGACACAATGCCTCACGTGAGATTGATAAATAATTAAAGTTAAAGGACTAGAAATTACTGGGATCGTTTCCAACTGGATTGAAGAGTGGTTAAGAGAGAAAAGAGAGAGAGGTAATAAATAGAGTGGCTTCGGAGTAGGCCCCCGTTCCACATGGGTTCCGTTCCTGGGTCCTTTACTTTTTATCATCTATATTAACGATATAGACGTTGGGATCCTAAAGTACATTTCGAAATTTACAGACTATACCAAACTAGGAAATAGTGTAGGTAATGAGAGGGCGTAAGAACGCCAGATACCATTCAACTTTAACAAATGTAAAGTAATGCACATAGGTTACAAGAACCCGAAGGCCGATCTCTCTCTCTCTCTCTCTCTCGGGATGAATTCACCCCCCCCCCCCTTTTTTATATACTGGTCAGAACGTTTTTGGATAGTTTTCATTGCTAGAACGCTTTATCTTATTCAGAGTATTCAGAAAAAACAAAACAAAAAAGAGAAAATATGGCAGGGCCAGCTAAATTGAAAGCAGAATGCTTTAAATGTAAAGTTAATCATTGGTGCGTAGACTTCCCTGAGGGTAGTATCAGCGATATCACATCCCTTAGTGTATGTTTGTTTTGTAAACTTAGAGACAACCACGAAAAGGAAGTTAAAGAGCTAAAGGAATTAGTAAAAAAGCTTGAAGCTAGGGTCGTAGCACTGGAAATCCAACCCAGTGGACAAGATCAAATTAAAAACACACCAGCAGATTCAAACTGTAAGATTAAGTATCTAGAACAAAGGGAGGGCTCAAAGAAGGGGCTGATAGAGAAGGGTGGGAAGGGATCGATAGAGAAGGGTGGGCAGGGGCCAATGAAGAAAAAGGGTGGGAAGGGGCCTGCTGATGGCCCAAAGAAACCGAAGAATGTAGCTACCAGTCGGGGTGGGTCGGGTGGTGTAACTGCGTGTATGGGTGGCGACGGGTTTCGAAAGGTCTCGGGCAAGAAGGCTGCGAAGCCGAAGCCTGAGACCCCAGTTGCCCCTGTCAAGACCTCTAACCGCTTTAGTCTCCTGTGCTCGAAGGAGGAAGACACCGTTTTGATTGGGGACTTGCAGATCAGGGGCCAGGAGAAGTACTTTGCTTCTGCAAACCGGGATGGGAGGAAGGTAAGGTGCTTACCTGGGCGGGGAACGGCGCACTTAAGGAAGGAGGTAGAGAAGGTGCGCGTGGCTAGTCGGAGGACTGCGATCGTTGTCCACGCTGGTGGCAATGACCTGTTCCTCAAAGGCGGTGGGGTAGGTCTTACAGAAGGGATCATCACCGAGATCATGTCTCTTGCGGATGATCTAAAACTGAAGACAGACAGGGAATGTTAATGGGTATTTTACCGCGAATGGATGCCAGTGACCACGCGCTCAGTAAGGTCATTGGCATCAACGAGAGGGTACAAGACTTGTGCGTTCCGCTGGGCGTGAAGTTTATTGACCCCTTCGATGCATTTTCGGGTAGGTGGGACCTTTACCAGAGGGATGGTGTCCACCTCAATAACAAGGGTAAAGGTGTGCTAGGCGCGCTGCTCGACCGGCACCTATACAGAATGGTGAGGTCGAGTCCGGGGAGAGATGAGGATGAGCCGGTGGCGGACGTACCTTCAACTGAAGGGTGCGTCGAAGTACAGGTGGGTGACCCTCCTCCTACGTTGGAGGGGCTCAGTCTCCTGCGGAAGTTGCCCCCTCGTTAGTGAGGGGCTCTTCAACTCCCGACAGCCCTGGCTGTTCGGGAAACGGGTCGTGCTAGGGGGCGGTCAGAATAGGGAAGGCTCCCTCCGTGCAATGCTTTTTAATGCTAGGTCAATTAGGAACAAGTTTCGCGAGCTACGGGCGCTCTTAGCATCAGAATACCAGGATATCGTTGCTATCACCGAGTCCTGGATTCATACTGATCGTAGACTACGTTGGGGAGTTCGAAATTCCCGGGTATAGAATGTTTCGCAAAGACCGCACCCGTGGGGAGGGGGGTGGGGTACTAATATACGTCAGAGACACGTTGAGTCCGGTTGACTGCCAGTTCCGGTCGGAACGGGAGCTGCTTGGCGTCGATCTGAACGTGGGAGGGACGAACTATAGGTTAATCTTGGTGTACAGACCTCCGCATCTCCTCCTCGAGGAGGATACAGCCCTGTACACCGAACTCAGTAGCCTGCTAGAGGATAGGGTGTGTGTAGTTTTAGGAGACTTCAACTGTCGCGGCATAAAGTGGGAAGACAGGACTGCCGATGCTGAAGGGAGGAGGCTAGTTGACTTTGCTGATGAGAACTTCCTCACTCAGTGGGTCAACGAGCCTACACGAGGCGAAAGCGTTCTAGACTTAGTGTTCACGACCGAAGACAACCTCGTCACTGGCCTCACCGTTGACGAATCGTTGGGCGGGAGTGATCACAGTCTTATTAGGTTCCGTGTGTGCGTCCCTCGGGTGAAGCGTAGTAACTCGAGAGGCAGTAAGCTCGATCTCCAGCGGGCGAACTTTGTTAGCCTCAGGGATAGCGTAGGAGATATGGGGTTAGAGGTCGGCGGCGATGTTGAGGGAGTGTGGAGTGCATTCCGGGACGAGTTTATGGTGCTGCAGTCTGCTGCCATACCCTCAAAACCGGTCACCCCTGCTTCAACGCAGCCTAAGTGGTTCAATCGTGACATCGCTTCGGCTATCCGAAATAGGAAAGTAGCGTATAGGAGGGCGAAGGCCAATCGTTCCATGAGAACACTTTAGCGTATGTCCGCCAGTGTAGGGAAGTGAAGGCGAAGGTTAGGCTAGCGAAACGTAACGAAGAACTACGGGTGGCAAGCCTCTGCAAGGGGAACCCTAAGGAGTTCTTCAGTTATGTTAATAGTAGAAAGCCCATTACAAGCATGATAGGTCCGTTAAAGGACGGAAGCGGCGTTCTGCGGACCTCGGACGCGGACATCGCCAATGTGCTTAATGAGTACTTTGCGGGAGTGTTCACCAGGGAGGACACCCGCATCATCCCCGAGCAAGGTGTGAGGCACGAAGGTGCTGGCCTGGATAATGTTCGATGTACCGCGACAGTCGTTGCCGATAGAATAGACAAACTGAGCGCGTTTAAGGCTCCTGGGCCAGACCAGTTTCTCCCCAGAGTGTTGCGGGAGGTGCGCGACCAGGTGGCTCCCCACCTGGCTACAGTCTTCAATAAATCGTTGGAGACGGGCCAGGTGCCTGGTGACTGGAGGAAGCCAACGTGACCCCTATCTTTAAGAAAGGGGATCACGAAAGTCCAGGGAACTATCGTCCCATTAGTCTCACTTCAGTTGTAGGTAAATTATTAGAGGGGATAATAGCGGATAGGATCGTTGACCATTTGGATTCCTACAAGCTGCTTGGGGACTCCCAACATGGGTTTAGACGGCATAGGTCGTGTCTCACCAACTTGCTCGAGTTTTTCCACGTCATGTTGGGTGAGTACGATAAGAGTAGGGCGATTGATATACTTTATCTCGACTTTCAGAAAGCCTTTGATAAGGTACCTCACCGCCGGCTAATGGCGAAAGTGCGCGCGCTGGGTATCGGTGGGGAAATAGGTAGGTGGATTGAAAACTGGCTGAAGAATAGGCGGCCGAGGGTTGTAATTAAAGGTGCTAGTTCGGGTTGGGCCTCGGTCACTTGTGGGGTTCCTCAGGGTTCCGTTTTGGGGCCGCTGTTGTTTATCATTTACATAAATGATATCGACGGTGGCATCGTCAGTCGGATCGCCAAATTCGCTGATGACACCAAGCTTGGGGCCAATGTTGGGACGCCCGAAGCGATCGAGGAACTGCGTGCGGACCTAGGTAGAATAGGAGAGTGGTCCGAAAAATGGCAAATGCCGTTTAACTTGGGTAAATGCAAAGTGATGCACATTGGCTACGCCAATCCCAAGTCGGACTACTCGATGTTGGGTAGTAATATCGAGGTGACTGATTTAGAAAAGGACTTGGGGTGCTAATTAGCAGCGACCTTAAGTTTACGAAACAGTGTGTAGAGGTGGAAAAGAAAGCCCAGAAACTATTGGGTTATATCAGGAGGCAATTTCAGTTTCGGAACAAGGAGATTGTGCTCTCACTGTACAATTCCCTTGTTCGGCCGCACCTGGAGTATGCTGTGCAGTTCTGGTCGCCCACCCTCAGGAAAGATATTGAGAGGCTGGAGCGAGTGCAGGCGAGGGCCACAAAGTTAATCCCTTCCGTTAGGCATATGGGCTACAATCGACGGTTACGCGCCCTGAACTTGTTTTCGCTTGAAACTCGGAGGCTGCGCGGTCAACTGATCGAGGTTTTCAAGCTCTTACGCGGGTTCAACGATGTCGATTTTAGAAGTATGTTTAGTTTAAATGATAACCCAACTCGCAACAATGGTTGGAAGTTGGATTTGAAACGGTTTAGGACTAGTGGTGTGTGGAATACTTTACGTATAAGATCTGTGACACATGGAACAGGTTACCTTCGGAAGTTGTGAACAGTTCCTCTGTGGATCAGTTCAAGAAAAGGGTAGACGAAATCTTGCACACTATTTGAGTGTGTAAAGACATTTAGGACCTCAGTCTGCGGAAATTTCTTTTCCTATAAAATAGTTAATATCTGGAACCAACTTCCCCCAGAGGTTGTTTCCAGTCAAAGTGTAAATGTGTTTAAAAATAGGCTAGACAAAGTACTGAATACTCTCATAGTTTAAGACTAAAACATAAGAAAACTCTGCAGGAGATCGCTTGCACGGTGTCTCTGTGAGCAAACTAAATATAGAGCTATTTATATATTCTCCACTTTCCTGTAAAATTTCCTTGGATACTTTTCCAGAGTCAAGGTATTTTCTTCAACCTTTTTCCGTACCTGCCTCTGGCAGGGAGGGAGCGGAGGGTGGGGAGAGAACCTTCTACTTTTCTATCCAGTTTTCTACTACTGCTAGGATAGTTGAAAGAAAAATAAACTTTTACAAATTTTCCCTGACACCCGTTGCCATTGGTACCTCCTCGGTATGGGCCGCAAGGCCTTTTGAGGTACTTCTTTTCCTTGTAACTCCTTGTAACTCTCTCTCTCTCTCTCTCTCTCTCTCTCTCTCTCTCTCTCTCTCTCTCTCTCTCTCTCTCTCTCTCAGGTTATGAAAACCCGAAGACCGATTTCTCTCTCTTGGGAAGGAACTTGACTGAAACCGATCTAGAGAAAGACTTAGGAGCAGGGCCGCCGAGAGGGCGGGGAAGCCTGGTTAAATCCCCGGGGCCCGGACCTCTAGGCGGCCCGGAAAGAGGGGGGATAAAATCTAAAAATATTAATAAAGCAGTTGATTAACTAACAGAGAGGAAATATAATTAATGAACATACATTTTATAGAGATTATCATAGTCAAACTGAAACAGATAAAATATTATCTGCGGTCCACCAATGCCCAAGACCGACTGACAGATCTGGGAACCATTGTAACTGAAAGCCAGTTAGCACGTACTTTAAATTTCATCAGAATCATTTACCACTTTGCTAGAGAGAAGGCAAAGAAAGTACGCTTCTAATTATGAAAATCTTGCGGTAAACAATTGTCTTGCCTGCATGGACTGGTACTGCATTTGTAAATTATATGGTGATACAATTAATATAATTGATTCGAAAAATAAAATGGTCATTTTCTTTTGAGTTGTTTATTCATACTGTATGTTTTGAATAGTGACTTGGACATATAATCGGTTTGCTTGTTATGTACACAAAAAACATTCATAATAAAGTACTCAGTAAACAGGGGGGCCCATATACCAATCCTTCCCCGGGGCAGCTTTCACGCCCTGCTTAGGAGTCTATATCAGCAATGATCTGAAGCCGTCGAAACACTGCGCGGAAGTCGAAAGAGGGCTTTAAAAATATTAGGTTATATTAATTTCAGTTTCGGAACAAGGAGACTGTAATGTGTCTTTATAATTCACAAGTCAGACCTCAACTGGAATACTGTGCGCAGTTTTGGTCTCCATCCCTCAGGAAAGATATAGAAAGGTTAGAAAGGGTACAAGCAAGGGCTACAAAATTGATCCCTTCAATGAGAATGCAAAACTACCAACGGAGATTGGGGCGCCTAAATCTGTTTACCTTAGAGACAAGGAGGTTGCGCGGTCAGCTTATTCAAGTCTTCAAGATGCTCAATGAAATAGACAGGGAAGACTACAGAAACTTATTCTCACTTAATGCCAATCCGACAAGAAATAATGGGTTTAAACTGGAACTAAAGACATTTAGGACCTTTGTATGCGGGAATTTCTTTTCCTGTAAAATAATTAATATCTGGAACCAACTTCCCTCAGAGGTTGTTTCCAGCCAAAGTGTAAATGTGTTTAAAAATAGGCTAGACAAAGTACTGAATATTCTCATGGTTTACGACTAAAACATAACGTAACTCTGCAGGAGTTTGCTTGCACGGTGTCTCTGTGAGCATGCTAATTATAGAGCTTTTTTATATATTCTCCACTTTCCTGTAAAATTTTCTTGGCTACTTTTCCAGGGTCAAGGTATTTTCTTCAACCTTTTTCCGTACCTGCCTCTGGCAGGGAGGGAGCGGAGGGTGGGGAGAGAGCCTTGTACTTTTCTATCCAGTTTTCTACTACTGCTAGAATAGTTGAAAGAAAAATAAATTTGTTTAATAACAGGAACCTCCCAAAGTGGACCGGAATGTCTTTGAGGCTTCCTCTTGTTCTTGTATCTCTCTCTCTCTCTCTCTCTGGGAGGAATTTCACTGAGACTGATCTAGAGAAAGACTAGTAGTTTATATCAGTAATGATCTGAAACCGTCAAAGCACTGTACAGAAGTCGAAAAGAGGGTCTTAAAAATTACTAGGTTATATTCAGAGTTCCAATTTAGAAATAAGGAGGTTGTAATGTCTCTTTACAATTCACTAGTTAGACCTCAAGTCGAGTATTGCGTGCAGCTTTGGTCTCCGCGAGTCCGCCCCTTAGGAAGGATATAGAAAGATTGGAAAGGATACAAGCAAGGCCCACAAAATTGATCCCTTCAGTGAAACTTGAAAACTACGAACGTAGATTAGATCGTTCAAATCTGTTTACTTTAGAGACCGGGAGGGTTGCGCGGGCAGCTTCTTAAGTGTTCAAGTTGTTCAATAGAATAGACAGGGTAGACTACAGGAAATTATTCTCATTTAATATCGCTCCGACAAGAAATAATGGTTTTAAATTGGAACTTAAAACATTAAGTACCTCCATCTGTGATAATTTCTTCTTCTATAACAGTTAATCTCTGGAGCGAACTTTCCGCGGGGTTGTTTCGAACCGAAGTGTAAAAATGCTTAAAATAGCCTAGTCAAAGTTCTGAATACAATCAGGGTTTAAGACTGTTCCCACTTAAAATTTAAGAATCGAGTAAATAAGTACTTTGAAAATAGTGTTATAACGTAACCCCGCACGAGTTTGTTTAAATGTTTACTCTTGCACTTAGTTCTCCCCCCCCCCCCCCCCCCACACACACT
Organism: Bathynomus jamesi; assembly: GCA_023014485.1. Classification (NCBI taxonomy): domain Eukaryota; kingdom Metazoa; phylum Arthropoda; class Malacostraca; order Isopoda; family Cirolanidae; genus Bathynomus; species Bathynomus jamesi. The sequence continues at coordinate 158,097 of JAJOZX010008826.1, read as the reverse complement.
TTAGACAGACGTCTCGTTGTATTTGTGCCCACGTAGCATGGTCAACCATCGAGCAACTTTTTTTTTTATCACTTGCCTCATAAATTCGCTGTAACAACAACGGGTGATCAGTGATCACTGATCACCCACGAAACACTTTCATTCTCCATAAGGGACAAGTACACGGGAAAGATACAGACTTCCCACTGATATTTCTCGCCGGAGAGAGATTTTCTCTACTCGTGGTGGCACAACATCACAAAGTATGAACGAATCAATATATCACTTGCCGCATAAACACTTTTACGGCGGGAGACCCAAGTTGAAACTCGGTGACATTCAAAGAGTTGGCACACACACACATGCTTATATATATATATATATATATATATATATATATAATAACAGACATCCAATTACAGAAACACGCTCACACACTTGTCTACTTTGTTAGTAGACTACTGTAGATAGTATTTTGTAGAAATATATAATTTCCTAATAAACAAAAATAAAATTGCATGGCATGGATTCGGTGAGGTTAAAGCCTTTTTTCTCTTCATTTTCTCAGGGGGGGGGGCTGGGTGCATGTGAAGAGTGAGGGCATGGTGTGGAAAATCT
>JAJOZX010008826.1:142500-152500 GCA_023014485.1 Bathynomus jamesi | reverse complement strand
ATTTAACCCTTGCAGTAGAGACTTAATATATTACAAAAATAAAACAGCCTAAGCCCTCGCTTGTCCTAAACCCATACCCATAACCCATAACCCTTTTCCATACCTATAGCGAACCCATATTCCTCTTAGCCCTTCCCCTCAATTTATATATCTGTTTGGGTATATATTATGTCTGTTCCAAACTGTTTCGCTGTCTGGAAGTCTGTTCCATGAGCGGCTCACAGACTGAGACCGAAATTAAGTATGAGTAAAGTAACTAACCACACGTAGTTTTGCGCCCCGTCGAGGAGCTACAAGAACGAGGAGAAAGACCGCCATGTGACTACTTTTTTTTGTTTTTGGCTTCATGATGTAATTAAAGAACGAAGTTCTATTTTTTCTCATTTTACACACACACACACAAAGTATATATATATATATATATATATATATATATATATATATATGTGTGTGTGTGTGTGTGTGTGTGTGTGTGTATAGTCACATAGGAATCCGAAAATAAGTGTGCCGGATTTTGTGTGCGTACATTTGTAACAACACACACTTACGTAATGTATGTACTGGAGTACCATTAAATCAACACACACACACACACACACACACACACACGTGTGTATATATACATATACAGTGTATGTCGCGAACCTGTGTATTAATGGTAATTACAAGTGTTTCGCTATAAAACACCTTTGCTTCCAGGTAGCTAATTAAAATGATCTAAATTGTCAAATTAAATAGCTGAAAAATTCTTCTTCAAACATTCTTATCCGTTTTAGCTAAATATTGTCAAATCTATTAAACGTTTTATGACTTTACAACATATATATATATATATATATATATATATATATATATATATATATATATATATATATATATATATATATATATATATATATATGAGTGGTGCCAAAAAATGTAACCCCCTCTCTCTCTTTTTCTCTTCCTCTATTTATCTACCTATCTATCTATCTATATTCGTGTGTGTGTGTGTGTGTGTGTGTGTGTGTAGTTTATGGGTAAAAGAGGATAGTCATAAATTACACGAAATATTGGTGTCATCCAATGAATGAAGCCTAAATTTAGTTCTTTTTCTTATTACCTTGAGAAGAAGGACCATTCGTACCTATCTATCTTTCCATCCATCTGTGCATCTATCGCTGCAACAGTGAGAGAGAGAGAGATGAGTGAGAGAGAGAGAGAGAGAGAGAGAGAGAGAGAGAGAGAGAGAAGTGTGTGTGTGTGTGTGTTAGTTTACTAGTTAAAACTGTTTGCATGGTTGATAAACAACTATGGTTAGTTAGCTGGATGATTAACCCTTGGTTATGGTTTGTTTGTTTACATTTATATAATTTATGAACGTAACCCAGCATGGACAGTTTATATATATATATATATATATATATATATATATATATATATATATATATATATATATATATAATTGTCATTAATTCGGCTTGTATGTAGTATCTGAATTTACTTGCATCTCTCGAAAATTCATGTGCACATTGGACACAGTTGATACGTACATATCAAATTTGCACATGTGTACATTGAGAGATATATTGATATCGACATGGAAGTTAGGAACATGGATTTTCCATTTGTGTTGCTAGCAATGTTTTCTTTTTAACTTTTTTATATAATTTTTTTTTTCTTACTAATCTCGCATGGTATGTGAAATTATGTGGGTATTAAATAAAATTATATATATATAGAGATATATATATATATATATATATATAATGTTTAGGATAAGAGTATATGCTGTTTTAGGTATATTATTAAGAATATATATATAGGTTGTATAGAGAATTCTATAATAAAGTATTTCAGAGTAAAAGAGATTTTTTTTATTGTAATAAAATGGGTATGGAATAAGTACGGGAGGAGATTTTACAGGAGGGGGGGTACGAGGTTGGGGTATATTTTTGGGGGGATTGGGCATAAGTAGGAGTCGTAACTTCACCATTAACAACTGGGTACGCTCTTCTCTGGAATGCGGAGTGGGGGTAGAAGGGAGGGTGTGGGGGAATAGTGTTTTTTGAGGGGGGGGGGAGGAGGCAGGGATGCCAGATGCGCGAGAACTTTTTTCCGAGTTGCCAGACACCTATTTTTCAAGGTCAAAATTATTTATTATAATATTAAAATTAATCACGTAAGACTTTAAAAAATTGATCTAATTAATGCAGGAGGACTTGCGTTATTTGTTTCATTACCCAGTCGTTGGCATTTATGATTCGAAGTTGTGTGTGTGTGTGTGTGTGTGTGTGTGTGCCCGATTGTGTGTGTCCGAGTGTATGTGTATGTGCGTGTAAAGAATAGTATTATGTAAGTGAGCCACCTCGTCTCTCATACATACATACAGGTAACAAATTATCTTTCTCTACACTTTACGGAGAGCGTATGGCCAAGTAAAATGACGTGCCACTTTGACTTTTTATATTAAATTACAAAAATTTAGTTCGAATTTCGGGAAGAATTCCGCTAGTGCTGAAGCTGGGAACGAAGTTGAAACTAGGAGAAGTTTAGAAGAAGTTAAAAGGCTCTCTTTCAATTGAAGTAGACACGCATTGGAAGATGGGAGAACGAAATAAAACTCAATTCTTAACTCTCGTCAACCTTTAAACTGCCAACGGCGCCGTAGGATAATGATAGATATAGATGCCAAATGTCGCCATACGCGCTATTCGTCTATTAAGTGGCCGAATAATGAAATTACTTTGTTTATTCTTTTATATAAAGCAAACTAATCAGCCAAAATGAGCGGTATCCATTGTTTGGCATACTGTGGGGAGCTCGCTCTCTTAGTTTACCCATTGGCCAAACACGAACCCACTATGGGCACTTCTTACCAACCAAAACTTTGCCCATAAGAATGCCTTACCTTTCATTACTGACTAAAAATACCCCCAAAAGCTTGATTTCCCCCGAACCGTCTACTAAAACCCCCTAAACTCCAATTCCCTTCAAGTTTGAGAGATTCCACATTTAAACTCAAAACATCTTGTTACTGAACTCCAAATGAAAACTCACGCCATATTTATGAACTCCAAAACTTCAAAAAATAAAGTTTTTCCTTAATTTAAAAAAAAAGTACAAAAAAAACCCCCGACAAAAACACTAACTTAACCCGAGGTTTTTTTTCTTCTTTTTTTTAAAGGAATTAAAAGATGGATTGCACATTAAGTAGATAATATGCAGTAAGATGCGAGAAGAAAGATTTAAGAAAAAAAAAAAAAAAAAATTGATTCTAAAATGAATTAAATGGGTTTTTTTTATCATTGTATTTTATGCTCATACATAAATAACAGTAATTCTTATTTACAGCTCAGATTAGCATAGCTCCATAACATATATATATATATATATATATATATATATATATATATATATAAATACCTATCCAAAGGATCAAAGCGATGCTGTTAATGTAAAGGAAAAAAAAAAAAACTTTCATTAATTTTTCTATGCAACATGTTTCTGAAAGTAATTTATAAACATGTTGTAACGTGTTAAGAAAACATGTAACGAACCTCGCTATATTGTGTGTTACATGAATATAAGACACACACGGATCATCATTTAGCATTGAATATGGCTACGTTAGCAATTAGAAAAGAAAAGGGTATGCAGTCATTTGCTTGCGGCACGCACTATACAGAGCATATTTTGGTTGGGGGAGAGTAAAAAAAGAGAGAGAGAGAGAGAGAGAGAGAGAGAGAATGAATGTGAAAAAACTGTTGCAATGTGGGTATTGTTTCCTCTTCTTAGAAATGGAGGGCCCTTTCCATGACCACTTTTGGGTGACGGTACGCAGGCGTACAAAAATTTGTGTATATATATATATATATATATATATATATATGACATGCATGGGTTATACACATACAAACACATATGCAGGATTATGCCACAAATCTACCCATATAAATGAAGTGCCAGGTGTCTGTATGTGAACACACACATTTTTCTATATATATATATATATATATTATATATATATATAATCCTTGAAATTTAGATAAGAGCTGAAGACAAACTAGAAATTATCACTTCACTACAGAAAGAGGAAATAGGAATTTTTCTCTCTCTCTCTCTCTCTCATATATATATATATATATATATATATATATATATATATATATAATTTTGACTGTTATGTATAGTAACTAGCGGAAGTCACATAGAGCATTTATGAGGTGAGAGACAAATTTGGACAGTTTTTCTTTTGGTTGATGTATCACAAATCACTGTATTGTAACATTAAAAAATATTCTCATTTGAAATCAGGTGAATCATTTTGAATAGCCCTGTATAATATATGAAGAACTAAAAATCTTGTGGTGATTTTAGTCCACAAGTTTTCCATGTATGGAAATTTTACGCCAACCAATTTATCATGAAAAATCCTGACCATGAAATTCATGTGTAACCATATACCATTGTTTACAAAATTGTGAAAGAAGTCTATCGTAAGGTGCGGTGGTGCCATATTCATTTTTTTTTTTTTTAATAATGAATAATTTGAGTTTTAGTACGCATGTTATTTTCGTTATCGTGAAAAATGTAGAATAAATATTGCATGCGTATATAATCGCGTGTTTGATGTACATTTTTGGGAAAGGTTTCCGACTAGCAAACTCAAAATTTTCTAAAAGCACGAAAAACTTACTAATTGGGTGTTGTTTTTTAAATTTTATTGTTGTCACTAAAAAATTTTAAAAAAAGTGTTTAAGAAAAATAACTATTTCTAGTATCAATTAATAATTTTGTGCCTTTTTAGAAAATTTTTCTTGGTGAACTTTTTTCCTGAAAGTATACAAAATTTAAGTCAAATAGGAGATCTTGGTGTGAATTCCTGGGGTTTTAGTTAGGTTTTTGCTATATAGATTTAATATGTTATTATAATTAACAAACCTAAATTGTATTTTGTTAAATCTTATTATTCCTAAATCCACACACTAAATAATAGATATTGATAGACAAACCAATAAATAGAGATACAGTATAGATATTGAAAAAAAAAAATATATATATAGCTGAAAAGGATCTCTTTATAATAGTTACCCCTAAAATTTAAAGTTGGCGAAAACCACAATATATTTTCTGAAATTTGAGCTGTAACTATTTTTTTAAATTAATTTTCTAGTCTAAAAAACGTACAGCAAATAAATAGTGTGTGTGTGTATATGTATATATATATACACACACTTTTTTCTGTAACAGATATAAATTGTAATATATGCCGTATATGTTATACTATAAATTATATAGCTCAAAATCCCACGTAGAAACTGTACTACTGTCAATCTATTATACAGTTTACAGTTAAAATAATTCAAATGTAAGTTCTTTCATTTTACGCTTATATAATATTGAACTGTATGTAATTAAATTACAGTACACAACTACTGTAAACAGAAATAGTAATGTCGATCTCTACGAATTATAAATTACAGATAAATCAGTTTGCTTTTTCAATAGATAATATGGCTAATAGTAAGTTTGCAATTGCTTATACACACAGGTGCGGCAAAAGTAACGCCCTTTTAATAATTGTATCTTTATAGTTTTATACAGTATAATTTTTTAGTTTTATATTGTATCATTTTGTTATTTTTTAGTTTTTACTGAGAAAGTACTTATTATTTTTTCTAAATGCTGTATTTTTCTTAAAAACCTTATTATTTCTCTTAAAATGCTGTAATTGATTTATTTCCTTCAATAAAAGAGAATAAACTAAAAAGGGCGTTATTTTTGCCGCACCCGTTATAACTGTGTGCGACATTGCAATATTGCGAGTCTATAATTTGGAAGTAATTAATGTATAATCGGATTTAACCCTTAACTGGTATGGTGCGGTTTAGTTACTAAGTGGTAATGGTGCGGGTCCATACCACATTACTTATGGGATGACCTGATATATGCAGTAAAGTCACAGAATAACACGTGATCTTATTAATAAGCAAAGGACCACAGGGAAAAGGAAAAAGAAACGAAATCCGAGCGCTTTCGTGATATATTCACATCTTCAGGGTAAACGGGAGTAAAATGGAATAAATTTTGTATTAAATTATTGGTTCCTATGGCAACCACGCATGCGGGGTAATGACATATATAGCGAACAAGGTATACGATATACTACTCTACCTTGGAGTAGGGCTGAAGTACTAACCCTGATGAACTGTTTTTAGTAAGTATACAAATAAAGTGTAAAACAGATCCTTGAAGATTAACATTCTTCCAAAGCAATTTAATATAGAAACCGGTGCATTTGTGTCGCCTTGGGGAAGAAACACAAACTCGTCGTCATTTTGCTCCTGATGAATCATGCACCCGGACCTTTAGAACCAGGAATGTCCGCAATGCGAACTACGTACGACACAGACACGTAAATGGTTATGAACTTGACAACACATTGATTATGATAACTCGGAGCATTGTTGCTTCCACTGGTGATGAACCACGTAGGGGGAAGCCTTGTACGTACGTTGACTCTCTGTGTATTTGACGATGATGTTACGAGTTGCTCGTATCCCAAATGAGTGTATGGATAGAGCAATGCTTTGTGTAAAACAGTGAAACCTTTCTTTCAAAATTAAACTTAATCTACAGAGTGGCCCATAAGTCCCAATCGGTTATAATTAAAGCAAAAAATCCATCTAGCGGTTTAAATTTTTTTTAAAAATAATCAGTAAATATTTCTAAACTTATTTTAAACTTTTTACTTGTTTGATTTGTATTTTCACTTTAATTATAACCGATTGGAACTTTTGGTTCACCCTGTATAACATCCCTTAAACCAGTAGAATTATAATAGGAGCAGATGACCCTTTATTAGGTTAAATATTTAAGATTTATCCACTATCTTAATCCACCGGAGTAAACCTTGTGTAGCACCACTCGACCAAATAAGTTTTATGTTCGTGTTCCCTTTACCCTTTACAAATTTAGGATTTAAAAATAGCATCTCTTTCTTCTTTTAAATGAAATGGGTCTATAGCTAATTTCCATACTATTACAGCTGAGGAAATATAATATATAGGAAATGTGTGTGTGTGTGTGTGTGTGTGTGTGTGTGTGTGTGTGTTGTGTGTGGTGGTGTGTGTGTGTGTGTGTGTGTGTTTGTTAAAAACTGGAATCATGATGTATTATTACTCATATACTCGTGTGTACTTAACTTTCAGCAATTTATTTTCACAATCTCCTCCACAAACGCGATACCATTATGATTATGATCTCCAGTTTCAAAGTTCAACAGTTTTATTCTTCCATTCCCTGTATACTGTATACAATTTCGGAAAGAAGTTCGTCTACAAATGTGAAGTTCCAAAAAGCGTAAAAAAGTGATTGGGTTTCGTTTAAAAAAATTTTGATTACAGTCACAAAATAAATAAAGAAATAAAATAGACAAAGAAAAACATATTACAAATTGGTAATTTTTTTATGCTTTTTATAAATTTTTTCTTGGCAAACTTTTTCGATAAATGTACACGTGGTCCTCGTTTAATACGCATTGCGAGTATACACGCTTAAAGGTATACACTTTATATAGCCTGACTGTATACTAATAAGTTTTATCGAAACATATATATATATATATATATATATAATATATATATATATATATCAGGTCATCCCATAAGTAATGTTGTTTTTTAGATCGGAATTTGAAGAACAAAAAAAAAACTCAACTGAAACTTTTAATCTAGTATATATTTTCCATCGGAATCAATGACACGCTGCAACGTCCTACAAGCTTTTCAATGCCATGTTTATAAAATTCAGGCAGTTTTGAGGCAAAAAACTTACAAAGACTGGTGTGCAGGTCATTTAAAGAAGTATACTGTTTCTCGTCAAAATAGTTTTGCAGACTCCTGAAGAGATGATAATCTGAAGGCGCAAGGTCTGGAGGATGTGGAAGTTTTTCCCACCCAAGCTGCTCAATTTTTGTGGAAGTGATCCGAGCGGTATGAGGACGTGCGTTGTCGTGGTGGAACACGATTCCTTTCCGATTAACCAAAGAAGGTCTCTTTTCTTTTAGTGCAGTGTTCAATCGATCCAGTTGTTGACAGTAGACTTGAACGGTGATTGTTTGGTTGTGTGGTAAGGTTTCAAAGTGTATTACACACCTTTATCCCACCAAACACTAAGCAACACCTTCCGAGGGTGAAGATTTGGTTTTTGGCTGTGGTGTCGCTGGTTCTCCGGCACAAACCCACTGTCGACGGCGCTTAACATTCTGGCACAGTATCCACTTTTCATTACCAGTCACTAAGCGGGTGCCAAAACGGATCTTGGAGTTCACGGGAATGAAGAGCTGTGCTAATGTTTATCCGCACCCTCAGATTGTCGAACGACAATTCATGTGGCACCCATTTTCCTAACTTAGGCACTTTCCCGAGTTGTTGCAAATGTCGATGGATGGTGGACGGGGATGAATTGAGTTTCTGGGCCAATTCTTCGAGAGTTGTTGAACAGTCTTCTTCAAGTGCGGCTAACAGCAGGTCATCATCAAACTCAGGGGCGTCCAGAGCGTGCTGCATCTGTCAAACAGCAGCAGTCACCATTCCTAAACTTTTGAAACCATCTTTGACATTTCCTCACATACAGAATATCGTTGCCATAAACGTCCTGAATGTTTCGCGTTGCTTCAGTAGCACTATTCCCTTTTTTGAACTCGTAAAGCATTATATGCCTGATATGCTCTTCTGATACCGCCGTGTTTGAGGGGTTCACATAAAGCAAAACACACGTCTTCACTGGTCAAGGTCTGTAAAGTATGTAGCGAAACACGATAGATCTCCTTAGATATAACCTTCGGAAAATTTATGCTTAAACCGAGTAGGACTAGTTTAAACTTAATCTATCATAAAAAACAACATTACTTATGGGATGACCTGATATAAGCAGTAAAATCACAGACTAACACGTGATCTTATTAATAAGCAAAGAACCACAGGGAAAAGGAAAAAGAAACACGAAATCCGAGCGCTTTCGTGATATATTCACATCTTCAGGGACAAGAAAGAAATATTTCTTACTTGTCCCTGAAGATGTGAATATATCACGAAAGCGCTCGGATTTCGTGTTTCTTTTTCCTTTTCCCTGTGGTTGTCTGCTTATATATATATATACACACACACACACACACACACGGTGTTTCAGGTCGACCCTAGAAATATGGAAATTGCCGGAATTTGTAGTTTGCATTTGGTATTTGAAGTTTGTCATAGTAATTCCGTAACTTCCGAAATTTCCATATTTCTATGGTCGACCTGAAACACCCTGTATGTATATATATTATGAGCGTATGGGCGGAATGATGCTCTATGTCAGGGGTTTCCAACTTTTTTTCAGCTGCGTACCCCATTGATGGCTTCGGCAAGTGCCCCGTACGACCCCCTTACTCAAAATTGCTCAGAAGATGGTGTAGCAGCTACATCGTTTTTTGAGAGTACTTCTTCATGTGAAAGTTGGTTCCAAAGCAGGATGCCGCGTACCCCAATTTGGGAACCCCTGCGCCATGTGAAAAGATGCTTAACTTTTCATACTTCACCCTAAACTATGAATGCATCGATGAATAATATATATATATATAGGGTGAACCAAATGTAGGTGGACAGTAAATGATAACGGTTATTTTGAGAATACATATTTAATTTTTTTGTATACTATAATACAAAATAAAATTTAAATAAATTTAGTTATAATATTTAATATAATAAAACACAAACACCATAGTTATAATGAACACCATAGTTATAATATAATATAACACAAACCGTATTCAACCTACTGTCCACCTACTTTTGGTTCACCGTGTATATATATGCCTCGGTGGTGTAGTGGTTAGTGTCACTGACTACGAATCCATCGGCACCAGGAACCAGACCCGGTGACGGCAGGCAGCGCGCAGCAAAACCCAGCTGTTCATCCTTCCACACAATAAAGAAAGTGGTTAGTAGATAAATGGGTGCCCTGGGTAGCCTAG
>JAJOZX010008826.1:92500-140000 GCA_023014485.1 Bathynomus jamesi | reverse complement strand
CACATTGTGTGCGCGCGCGCGCAAGCTAGTAAATAAAATTAGATTGAGTGTGAAGATGTTTAACTATTTGTCTAAAGAAACTTATAAGGGTTATCTTTGCAATAACAATACAGTTCCTTAAATAGCGCCCGGTTAGGTTCCATTGGTTGTAGTTAAATCTAGTTAAGTTGGTTAAATTATAATTCCGGTTCTAATTAGATTGGGTTGGGAAATTTTCCAGATAAACGTAACTACCGGTAACTCCATTAACATTATAAAAGGGCTACATCAGGTTCCTGTTACATCAACATTGCCTTCTCGTTATATCAGCGAATTTAAGCGGCGTTGGGTTTGGGTAGTTGTTGGATGGATGGCCGTCTTCCGTATTCAGATGATGTCGCGACCCGTGGTTTGGATCTCAGCGTAAAGCTCTCTCTCTCTCTCTCTCTCTCTCTCTCTCTCTCTCTCTCTCTCTCTCTCTCTCTCTCTCTCTCTCTCTCTCTCTCTCTCTCTCTCTCTCTCTCTCTCTCTCTCTCCGTCACACGACCTATCCCGTTACGAATGACTTTAAACTACCTCAAAAAATCATCACTTCACAATATATTACATAGAAGTATCCTGACAAAAAGGGGGGGTTTGAAACTGAGAGGATTCTGATTTCTTGATTCAGTTTGTGTAGAGCAATCCTGAGGTGATATGAATGTACTCGTGAATGGAATGGGTACATTCAATACATCTGTATTACCCCGGAGAGAAAACATAAACTTACGGTGCATCTTTCTCCTGAAGAAACATGCACCCGGAACTATAAAGACAGAAGTGTCTGCAATGCAAACTAACGACATAGACATGAAAATAGATATGAATCACATTTTTCATTTCATAATATGAAGTTCGGTACGAAAGTAATACCTTTTATTTCTCAGTTTATATTTAGCTTTTTTATATACAGGGTGTCCCATAAGTCCAGTCTAATAAGGAAATTCATTTTTAGTTAAATTTACAAAAGTAATAAATTAAAACTCAAACAAATGTCCAAATTGATGTCTTCTTTTGGGAATTTTTTTTTGTTGCAGGTAGAATAACGCGTAATGGATAATATGAAGCGAGTTACACTCCTCAGGCGGAGGCCTTTTCCTCACGAGTGTAACTTACTTCCATATTATTATTAGCCATTGCGTATTATTCTACCTACAACAACAACAAAAAAAAGTCGTCCCGAAAACAAGACATCAATTTGAACATTTTTTTTTTTACTTCTAATGTCTTAACTGTTGTAAATTTAACTAAAAATAAATTTCCCAATGAGACAAAATTTATTAGACACCCTGTATATATATATATTCACTGACTATATTTACTTATATTTGCCACCTATGTATGCAAATTTCCCATAATTTTCATTATAGTGAGAAATAAAATAAGAGGCATAACTTTCGTACCACCCCTCGTAATAATAATATAAAGCACTTTTGCTTCCACTGGTCATGAGTCAGTACAGATGCCTCATTAGTACGTAGAACCTCTATGTATTTGGCAATGATGTTGCGAGCTGCTCGTGCCCTGAAGAGGTATGGGCGGAGTGGTGCTTTATGCAAAGCACTAAAACATTTCTTTTAACTCGCATTTAACCTATTAACACACGTGTCATTATATATATATATATATATATATATATATATATAAGGTCTCTTGCCAATGAGAAATCTATTTATGTAACGATATTAATATTCAAAATGTTCCCCACTCACTTAAAAAATATATTTCTTTTAGTTATAAAACTCAACCCCAACCTGTGTACACACACACACACACACAATATATATATATATATATACAACTGCAAAGAACACGCAGTATAAATAACGTAAAGAACGACGCTTGTATAGGAGATATTCCGCGCAAGACGAGAGAGAGAGAACGAAACAAATGAAAAAATGAGGTAACCACCCGGGAATCGAACCCGGGATCTTCCGAATGCCGGTCAGATGCGATACCATTACACCATGGGCCTCACTCTTCCAAATGCCGTAATTCTTCTACATACTCGCAGAAACCAATGCCCCAAGGGGGCACCTCCCGTATGCCGTAACATTATATACATTCAACTGCAAAGAACACGCAGTATAAATAACATAAAGAACGACGCTTTCATTTGTTTCGTTCTCTCTCTCTCGTCTTGCGCGGAATATCTCCTACACAAGCGTCGTTCTTTACGTTATTTATACTGCGTGTTCTTTGCAGTTGAATGTATATAATGTTACGGAATGCGGGAGGTGCCCCCTTGGGGCATTGGTTTCTGCGAGTATGTGGAAGAATTACGGCATTTGGAAGAGTGAGGCCCATGGTGTAATGGTATCGCATCTGACGGCAATCGGAAGATCCCGGTTCGATTCCCGGGTGGTTACCTCATTTTTTCATTTGTTTCGTTCTCTCTCTCTCGTCTTGCGCGGAATATCTCCTATACAAGCGTCGTTCTTTACGATATATATATATATATATATATATATACGGGATGAATTTCACAATTAAACACGTGAAATGAATGAATAATGCAAACCCAAATCATACACATGGTGGTGGTGTAGTGGTTAGCGTTGCTGACTATGAATCCATCGGCCCCGGGTTCGAGACCCGGTGACAGCAGCCGGCGCGGAGCAAAACCCAACTGTTCATCCTTCCACACAAAGAAAGTGGTTGGTAGATAAATGGGTACCCTGGATGACCTAGTAGTTAAGACGCTGGGCTGCTGGTGGGACGTGGTTCGGATTCCACGTTAAACTGTAGGTCTAAGGTGGAGTGAAAAGCTTGACCTTCGTCAGAATGAGCAATTCGGGCGGAAGCTAACCAAAGGTTATGATGCATATATATATATATATATGTATATAATATATATATATACTGTGTATATATATATCTTACTTTTGCTTTCACCCGAATTGTTCATTCTAACGAAAGTGAAGCTTGTTGCCCCACTTTAGACCTACAACTTAACGCGGAATCCGAGATATGACCCACCAGGGAAGTCAGAAATTACAGTCCTCGCCCAAACTCGATTTTACGACCTCCCGATCAGTAGCCCAGCGTCTTAACTGCTAGGCTCTCCAGGGTAGGCTGTACCAACCATTTTTTATTATTTTTTTATATTGAAGGATGAACATTTGGGTGAGCTGAGCGCCACCTGCCTTCACCGGGAATCGAAGCCAGGGCTGGTGGATTGTAATCAACGATGTTAACCACTGCACCACCGAGGTGAAATATATATATATTAAACGTGAAATAAATAAATAAATGATGCACACCCATTCATTTTTCCTCGTGGGTGTGCAGCATATATATATATATATACCTTTAGTAACCTTGGGTTAGCTTCCGCCCGAATTGTTCATTTTGACGAAGGTCAAGCTTTTCACTCCACCTTAGACCTACAGTTTAACATGGAATCCGAACCACGCCCCATCAGCAGCCCAGCGTCTTAACCACTAGGCCACCTAGGGTACCCATTTATCTACCAACCACTTTCTTTATTGTGTGGAAGGATGAACAGCTGGGTTTTGCTGCGCGCCGGCTGCCGTCGGGTCTCGAACCCGGGGCCGATGGTTTCGTAGTCAGCGACGCTAACCATTACACCACCGAGGGGCATATATATATATATATATATATATTATATATATATATATATATATATATAAATAAAATACACACAGACTGTGCATGGAAGAAGGAACTCTTCTAGGATAATTAAATCCACTATAGTCCGAATAAGTAATGGTAAATGACAACTACTATAGTTTTTCCTCAGGGAACCATTCTGAGTTCATTCATTTATATATATATACTGACAACCCGAAAACAAAGGTAAAAAGAATATCCTTAACTGCGCTTTTGTTAATCTACTTTAAATGAGAGCATTATTCTTTTCTCTTTAGCCTCTTCTACTATTGTCTACTATTGTCTACTATTGTCTACTATTGAAAGGAGGCTGTCCTTGCGTATATAGATAGGCCTGTGTCTCCGAAATCGAGATTTTTCAAAAGCCTTTCTTGATCTTGGACAGGTTGTGACATTTCTCTTATAATGGGAACCTTTAATGATAACTTCGTATAGTTACCAACCTCACTTTTCCCCCCTGAAGGAAAGGTATAGGGTGGGGTGGGGGGGGAGAGAAGGATAGGTTACCCCCCACCCCCTAGCTTTTTGATGTAGGAAATGGGGAATGGAAACGGGTGGAGATTGAGAGGGATGGATTTGTTCTATTGAAATAATGGTCAGTTTCGTTTATGCTTTCAAATAAGGAGGGTTTTTTTTTGTTTTTCTTTTTTAACCGAATTCGACATACAATTTCATGGTCTCTCTCTCTCTCTCTCTCTCACGCGCGCGCTTGGCTATCCTACAAAACCGCGACATTTACCCAATCTAAGAAAACGTAATAATTTTAAGCAAATTTTACCTAACCTAACTTTTTTCATGATAGCATTTATAAAGATAAACCACCATGACACTGGTAACGTCGTGATACGCACGTTCGTGTAGCGATAGGCTGTGTGTGTATCCTCAAGAGTGTCGCGATCCAGTAGATAAGACACACACACAAACACACACTTTTACAGCTAAACGCGTGAACTAACAATAATTTTAAATATATGAAAAATATATCCACAAGGAAAAAAAACCTTCCGACTATTTTTACTTATTCCCTGAGGTAGAATTAGAACATATTTTCCTTGTGGCTATATAACATAACATTATATATATATATATATAAAATATAGTTATACAATTTTTATTTATTTTATGATGTCAAATAGGTATTATATTAAGGAGGTCATTAAACTCAACTATATATTAATAATTTTAGAGCGAGTTCGAACTCTAAACAAACTTAATTTATATCATATAAAATGTCCTACTTTATAATTTATTATTTCGAAATAAAATAAAAAATATATATATATATATATATATATTAGTTATTTAATAATAACTGTATTTTCTTAAATGATAAAACCGTTTATTCTCGATTCGTTTTAATTTCCAAATTTGAAAAGAAATTAGGTGTGTAATTTGGCGAAATGAGTTCTCTAGCGACGAAAAAGCCGAAAACGAAAGCGGAAAATAGAGAGAGAGAGAGAGAGAGAGAGAGAAGTGATAAAAGAGATAAAAGAGAGAGAAAAGGTGAATAAATGAGAGATTGTAAATACCTTTTTTTTTCATCTTTTTTTATCACACTTTTGTGAATTGAAGGAAGGATTTAAAGTTTCAAATTTTTTTTTTTTTTTTTTTTTTTTTTTTTTAACAAGCGAATGTGTGTTAATATTGGTCGCTTTACATCGACCCTTTAAAAGCGTTACCCTTCTTCGTTTGTGGGAATTTGATGGAGGAGAGGGTTTGTTTTTTTAAGGCTCTCATCCTAGCCTGTTTAACTTGACCATACGTATGGTTGATCATATATATATATACAGAGACATGCAAGAAGTAAATAGACACCCTTAATTTTATGGTAAAATGTATGCATCCAAATTTTTTGCCATTATTATGACTAATATTCGTTTCCTACATTTCTATCCTTGAAGAAGGACTTATGCCAATATTCTCAAGTGGTCAAATTGAAAAAGACAGCTGCCTGTTCATGGAAGATGGAGCCCCATGCCACACTGCAAAAAAGACGAAAGAATGGGAGGAGCGAAATGGTATCAAACGACTTCCTTGCCCGAGTCAGTCCCCTGACATGAACCCCATAGAACACGTGTGGGCAATACTAGACAAGACTTTACATAAAAAGCCCAAAAAAAACAGCAACACGATCAGAATTGTTGAATCTTTTACGCCAAATTGTTACAGCAAAATCTGGGCTGTCTATTTACTTCTTAATGTATATTATATATATATATATATATATATAATATATATATATATATATATACACAAACTCAGAATGGGTGTGTTTAACACATATATATATATATATATATATATATACACACACACGAATTTACCAGTTTCGTCAAACTTTGTAAGCAAGTTTTTTTATTCTTGTCTGACATACTTTTTTTGAGTTTAGGTTGCGCTAGGTTAAGTCAGGTTCACTTAACCTAACCTAACCTAAAACAAATGAGGGTGTACGTAAAGTCTGAGGAAGCATAACAGACGACTTATTTGACTTCGTTTTATCAATTAAAATTTTAACGCGGGTGAAATTTGAAAAAAATAATCATTATATATGGTAAAAAAGCGCTTTCTCTAAACTTTCTTCTAGACCCCCCCCCCCCCCCCGTTTTTTAATCACTTTTACAAGCGAAACTGATTAAAAAATTTGAAATATCAAATATGGAACATGTTCGACCTACTGGGTAAAAAATAATTACGACCAAAATTCACACATGTGCGACTAACTTCAGTATTTATGTCATTTATACACACACACACTGGTGTTGGAGACCTAACAATTGCACAGGAATGCTAAATAATTTTGGCCCTATAGCAAAAATTCCTCGTTCTTTCAAACCACACCATCCTCTCTCTCTTGCTTTAGGAAAGCAGTCTTCAGCCTCCATTTTCGGTTTTCAGAATGTTGTTTCGTTTTTAGGATTTTCGACAGATTTTGCATAATTTTTAATGAATTTTCAAGCAGGTACTTTTTATACATGTATGCAGTGTTCGCAGCGTCCTGGGAATTGTGCCATCTCAAATCCTGTCCTCTGTATACTGTAAGCGCTGATAAGTATTCGTACAGAGAAATATTTCAGTTGTATTCGTTATTTTTTGTATCGTGCATAGGATAGTTATGAGAAGTTTATCGTTCGTTTGGAAAAACTTAGCAAATAAAAATATTAGTTTAATTCCATCATATAAAATGCAAAAGTTTTCGTACATTTATTTACAAAATATTTCATACTTTGTCTGTCCACCTTAGGCTTGGAAGAATTTAAAATTTTTATTAGTAGTTCGCTGGCTATTTATTGATTAGAGACTGTTGGCAGTTCTGAATTCTAGAATTTTCTCTGTGAATCTTCATGGAAGACGGATGACTGTACAAACCATTAGTAAGCAATGGGTCGTCGTGGTAAAGAGCTGCCTACAGATCTTAAGAGATCTGTTATTGCTGCACACGCGTCTGGAGAGAGTTGTAGGAAGATAGGAGAACAATTTCGAATTCCATTTACGACGGTCGCTGCAGTTATAAAGAAATGGGAAAGGGTTTGGAACAATCAACCAATCTACCAAAGTGTGGACAACTTACAAGATTTCAGAACGTACAGCTAGACGGATTGAAAAAATGACTGCTGCGAATTCACGAGTAACTGCGGGTGATATTTGCCAAACATTAAGAATGTTTAAAATCGATGTACATCCCTCTACTTATACGTCGTACATCGAGAAAGAACAGCCTGCATGGAAGAATTGCAAGAAGAAAATCTCTGCCACGAAAAGGGCAGAGAAAGAAGAAGGTTCTCTGGACAGACGAAACCAAAATGGAATTATTCTGGAACAACGAGGAAAGGTATGTTTGGCGAAAATCCAATACTATATTCGAGGAAAAAAACATCTTACGGTCGAACATGGTGGTGGTAGTTTATTTCTTTCGAGATGCTTTAGTGCTTCTGGCCCAGGAAAGCTCGTCATTATCAATGGAATCTTGAATTCGAAGAAATGTCAGGAAATTTTAGAAGAAAATGTATTGCTTTCAGCTCGGCAGTTGCGAATGGGTCGCAATTGAGTACTGCAACAAGATAATGATCCAAAACAAAAAAGTAAGAGCACCATGAAATAGTTTCAACAAAAGAATTTCAAGCTTCTCGAGTAGCCGAGTCAAAGTTCAGATCTCAATTTAATCGAGAATTTATGGTTTGATTTGAAAAAAGGTGTCCGAAAGAGAGAAACCTTTCGAATCTGAATGAATTGCAATAATTTTCTTTAGAAGAATGGGTTAAAATTTCTACTGAGAGATGTCGAAACCTCGTAGAAAAATACCCAAAATGAATCATTAAAGTCATTCAAACAAAAAAGTGGACACAAAATATTAAGTAATTTTGTAAATAAATGTACGAAAACTTTGCATTTTAACTTTTTTTAAATTTTCCTCAAATTCTTTAATATTTTACAGTACATGTTGTTGAATTAATTTTTTTATTTGTTAATTTTTTCCAGATGAACAGTAAACTTTTCATAACTATTCTCTAAATGTTGAAAAAGGTAAGGACGAATATAACTGAACTATTTCTCTGAACGAATATTTATGAGCACCATTGTAAATGAGCCTAAATACTCTTGAACACTTTTGAATACTTTCGTTCGAACCAAACGTAGTTGATCAAACATTTTGCTTTTTGACAAAAATCGTTTTCTGAAATTTAAAAAAAAATAACAAAGTATACATTTCGTGATTATAGACATAATTTCATATTACTTTCAATATACTTCTAGTCTACTAAAACTACGTCCAGAGTACAGTTCATTTATAATCTCATTTATGAAGTAGACACAGCGGACTCGGAGTGTAAACCTTCGGAGATTTTAGTCGCTACTAACAGTGTTCCATTCTTGGGTTGTAAAAGTTCTTTTTAAGGATTTCTGTCTCTCCTGTTCTTCACTTTTTGGAGACTCTCGAGTTCCAATATAGCTGAGCAGTAACCAATTACTGGTAAAACTCTTCTATTATACGCGTCATTATGACTTCTTTATGGTTCGAAGCATCGGTGTAAATAGAAATAAATTTCACATTATCAACTTCTTTTTTCAACTCCAAAATGAATATGGAGAGAGAGAAGAACGTTTTGGATTATTGCATGATTCATGCTTGTTCCTCCACTTAGCCTCTTATAAATTAACTTATTGCAGCAATGTCTCCTTTGTAGTTTGAACTCTTTGTTCATTGACATCTTTACTTCCTAATTTCTACGTACAACCCGCGATTTTCTTACGCTTTATTGATGATCACTCGTTTCATAACTGTCTCGTAGTTATTGTGGTGGTTATCATCATATTTATGGAATCTGCTGCCTGAGAGTTTCATATTGTTCTGTTGAACCCATTTCAACAATGAGATGTGCGTATATACTGTATTTGTCATTGTTGACACTATATACTATCTTCTATAGATTATCGTCTATATCCGTAGCAATAATTATGATGAATAGCGAGGGAACCAACACTGCTACTCGCGGCACAAAAGTGAGGATTCATGACACTTCACGCTTCTTCATGAACCACTAGATATACTTACTGCGTGAGCTTTGACCCCCCTTCCACACCCCCGAAGGAAAAATATTTGAAGCAAATATAGTGTAATTATCCAAGAAACATATATTTCCTTCGATTTTATACACTTATTCCATCATCATCTTTAAAAAGGCTTCGACAGTGATCTATAACCTTAGTTTATTTTATTTTTTTTTTTTTTTCACAATGCTCCCTAAAAATCTCCCTTGGTGGTCTAATAAGTGAAATAAACAGGATCTTACCGCTCTAAATTGGTCCCGCATGGTTTGGGTTGTATATGTGTGTGTGTGTGTGTGTGTGTGTGTGTGTGTGTGTGTGTGTGTGTGTGTGTAGAGGGTCGTTTTATTAGAAACGGGGAACTCGTTTGTTCTTCATACTATTTACTTCTAAACCATTTTATTACGTGTAATGTGAAGACATCTCGCTGGTCAGTCAGTGGTTGTTGGCAGTGACTGTTTATATATATATATATATATATATATATATATATATATATATGTAAAGAACGACGCTTGTGTAGAAGAACGTTCCGCACAAGATGAGGGAGAACGAACAAATGAATTACGACTTCTGATTAATCGAGGCCCATGGTGTAGTGGATAGCATATCTGACCGGCAATTGGAAGATCCCGGGTTCGATTCCCGGGTGGTTACCTCATTTTTCATTTGTTCGTTCTCCCTCCTCATCTTGTGCGGAACGTTCTTCTACACAAGCGTCGTTCTTTACATTAATTATACTGTGTTGTTTGCAGTTAAAATGTATATGTGTATATATATATATAATCTGTCCCCTCTAATTGACTAAATACCATACAAATAGATAAACTATTTTTGCTTAAAAAAAAATTGAAAATTGTATTAAAATGACTGTCAACTGCTCTAAGTACAAAATAAAAAGAATAGAAATTGTATCCAGGTAAAAATGTTCTCGATTTTTTCTTAGAAATTCGTTTAATAATAATAATAATTACACTGTAAAGTTTAATTGAGGCATAATTGATCCATAATTGATCCATAATTGATCCATACAGACCATCGAAATTAAGAATTCAAATGAATTCATTATGGAACGATTTCTTGGTAAAAAAAAAATTAAAAAATTGGTTTATCATAAAAACCGTTCGAACATCTTCCTTTTCTGGACCAATTTTGAACCAAGTATATATTTTTTTTATGCCGATGTTTGTAACTGGTTCATAATCAGTCCAGAAAGGAAAGATGTTCGAACCATTACTATGATGAACCATTCGTTTTGCCAATAAATCGCTCCATGATTGGTTCAACAAATGGAACAATTAAATTTGTAATTGGGATATTCTGTATGGATCAATTAAACTTTACAGTATAGGCTTATAGAGGCTCTCTCTCTCTCTCTCTCTCTCTCTCCTCTCTCTCTCTCTCTCTCTCTCTCTCTCTCTCTCTCTCTCTCTCATACCTTTGGTTAGCTTCCGCACGAATTGTTCATTCTGACGAAGGTCAAGCTTTTCATTCCACCTTAGACCTACAGTTTAACGTGGAATCCGAACCACGCCCCACCAGCACTCCAGGGTCTTAACCACTAGGCTACCCATTTATCTACCAATCACTTTCTTTATTGTGTGGAAGGATGAACAGCTGGGTTTTGTTGCGCACCGCCTTCCTTCATCGGGTCTCGAACCTGGGGCCGACAGATTCGTAGTCGGCGACGCTAATCACTACACCATCGAAGCGCATAGATGATGTGAAATAGCGCACTGTCGCGACGAAGCATGGAGAAGGAAATCACTCTTCAGGAAGACGTAAATTTTTATTTAACACCAATACAGTTTCGGCTCCTCGCGAGCGCTTTTCAAATGATAATGAGAAGGGCTCACGAGGAGCCGAAACTGTATTGCTGTTAAGAAATAAAAATTTCCGTCTTCCTGAAGAGTGGTTCCCGGTTCCCCTCATATATATATATATATATATATATATATATATATATATCCTGCATTAAGCGGAAAGCTAAGAATGCATATCATAAATATAATAATGCCTATTTATATATTTATAATAATAATAAATATAACCTAACCTGACCTAACATAACCTAAACAGTGAAAGTAACCATTGTAACATGCTATATGCATTCTTAGCTTCTATCTTATTGCCTAGGCATTATGTTAATGCCTGATTTCGATTATTGCCGCTAATGTATATATATTCAGCGGCAGGACCGGATAAATGGAATGCCACACTGATCAAAAACTGCAAGAATGCAGTCGCTGAGCCTCCTATACTGGATATGGAGACGATCACTAGACACGGGAGAAATACCGGGTATCCTGAAGAGCGCGAACATAGTCCCAATATATAAAGGAGGAGATCGATCCGAGGCCAAAAACTATAGGCCAGTGTCGTTTATATCTCATCTCACTAAAATGTTTGAAAGAATAGTTAGACAGAAAATCTATGACTTTTTGGAAACTCAGAAAAAATTCAATGATAACCAACACGGGTTTCGGTCAGGCAGATCATGCCTATCACAACTAATGGAACACTACAACATTATTGATGCACTTGAAGGTAATGAAAACTATGATTTACTATACACAGACTTTGCTAAAGCGTTCGACAAGTGTGACCATGGAATCATAATACATAAACTGAAATATATGGGAATAACAGGGAAAAGTAGGGAAATGGATATATGATATAATTTCCTTAGTGTGAGGCGGCAAGTCGTTACAATACAAGGAGTATCTTCATCGGAATCAGAGGTCCTCAGCTCAGGACCACAAGGAACAGTATTAGCTCCACTACTCTTCATAATCATGCTAACTGACATAGATGAGGACGTTACCAGAGACAGCACAGTAACATCCTTTGCGGATGACACAAAGATCAGTAGAAAAATAAGAAACCTAGAAGATATAGTATCTCTACAAACCGACATAAACAAAATCTACAAGTGGACGGAAGACAACAATATGAAGTTTAACACAGGAGTTTCGGTTGTAACGGTAGGGGAAAAGAGAAGACCTAAAATCCATGGAATATTATACCCAAATGGACAGAAAATTCAGAGAAATTCTAGAGCAAAAGATTTAGGGGTTGTAATGACAGATGATGCGAAATTTGAAACACAAAATAAGATGGCAGTAAACAGAGCAAAGAGAATAACGGGGCAGATATTGAGAACTTTTAAACGAAGGGATAAGAATGTAATGATTCCTCTACTGAAAACCCTGATCATGCCCAAATTGGAATACTGCTCGGTCCTAACATCCTCATATAAAAAAGAAGACATTAGACAGCTGGAAGGGATCCAGAGAAGCTTCACAGCCAAGATCAACGGGTGCAAAGAACTAAATTACTGGGAAAGGTTGCGCGAACTAGACCTATATTCACTGGAAAGGAGAAGAGAAGATACACCATTATTTACACTTGGAAAATAATGGAGAAACTAGTCCCTAATCTTACTCTGAACCCCGTAACTCCCCAAACAACGGTGCAAAGTAGAAACCGTAGACTGTGTCGTATTCCCAAATTAAAGGCGAGACAGGGAACATCCTTAACCCTGAAAGAAAATAGTTTTGTTGTGAGAGGACCAAAACTGTTTAATCAGCTGCCCAAAGACCTAAGAAACACGAAGGGAGTTGCAGTGGACATCTTCAAAAGAAGATTAGACGGCTGGCTCAGAACAATCCCCGATGAGCCGGGCGTACCTGGCTATGTGAGGTGGAGAGCACAAGAAACCAACTCACTACTTTACCAGTCCAACTCGAGAGGAGGGACGACAAGCTTGACCTTCGCGAAATGAGGAATCATCGCGCGGAACCTTTGTAAGGTAGGGTGTATATACGGGGTTCCAATAAACCTTAGCCCCCCCCCCCCCCCCGCCCATGGCCTAAACCATTAGAGGTACAGTAAAACTAAACATACCTTACAAAAGAGAATTTAATCCTGCATTTAATGAGAAACAATTAAAATTGGTGTTCCCGCCATTGGCTTCCAAGACAGCCTGAATTCGCTTTGGGTAGCTTGCCAAAAGTGACGTTAATAGATCTTGATCGTTACGCAAATTTGCTAAAACAGTTTCAATGTGTTGCGTCATTGTATCCTTCGAAAATCGATTTGCTGCAGGTTCTTGAAACAAGAGACATTCAACCTTGTCCTTTATAAATGATCCAATGTGTTCACAGACGTTCAGGTCAGGAGAATTTCCTGGCCATTCTTCATTTCCAAAGAAATCGATCTCATGGTTCCGCAACAACTATTGAATGGCTAATGCCTTAAAGCAGGGGCCTTATCGTGCAGAAGTGTGACCTGATCGACATCCATAACATTGTTTGGGTTTCTTAGAAAAGGAATGACATGCTGGGATAGAATATCACGAAAATAATGTCCATCCCAACTCTGACCATTTGGCTTCAGCACCCACATGAGCTTCTTTGCAGTGAACAAAACAAACACACCAACACAGTCTGGACTTTTTAATAATTCGCGATAATGTTCACTGTCATCGATTTCATCTGGTGTTGTGGCCCACACTCGATCATTTTGGTAGTTAGGCCGACGTGTTACGTAAACAAAAAATTCATCGGAGACAGCTAAATGCATGAAATCATCCACATCCCAATCTTCAAGATAATGGGCAAACCACATTCTGTCATCGATGTTAAGTTGAGTTTTTCTTGGCTTTGGAAGTTCATGCCAAGGCTTTAAACCTTGCCTATGACGGTACAGTCGAATGATCTCACCGCTAACGATCTTTCCTCTCAACACTTCGATCTCTCTAGAAAGTTTAGCACAGCTGTTTTTCCGCTTACGCGTACCGCTTTCAATGATGTCCTTTGTTTCCTGAGAGAGTGGCAAATTTGGGCGCCCAGATTTGGTTGTATCCATTTCACATTCATCCAAAGTTTTATTCCAATTTCTTTTGACGAAGTCCTCACTTCTTCGTAACTTTTTGGCAACCCATGAACGTGTTATAAAGGTGGCTCCAGCATCACGAGCAGTGCCGGCCTTAGGGGTGTGCGAACCGTGCGGTCACACAGGGCCCGCAACTTAGGGGGGCCCGAAAATTTCACAGAAATTTACCATCGACGTCAGAGTGCCAAAATTGGTGTAAATTAATGTAATTTTTTTTTTATTTTCAGATCACCGATCCATCATGACCTTAATGATTGCATTGAATATTTAAGCTATAAATGACAAAAAATAAATTTTTATTAAATCTAGTTAATTCTTTTATGTTTTAGTATTCTTATATTACAATTGCCAAATATTCATTTGTAGTTGATTAAGTTATTTTCTTTTTTGTATATTTACAAACTTTATTTTGTGTATTTACTTTTGTTGAATATCCTAATTAAATTGAATTATCCTATTCCTAATTAAATATCCTAAGGCCGGCGCTGGTTGAAACCTCTTATGATAGTTTAAATATTTGATAATAATAAAGTAATAAATAGTAATAATAGTAAAGGCTGTTGGTCTGTTGGTATTCTGTTACAGGTGCACTTGTATAGTTACATTTTACTTCGGATCTTTTCCGTTTGACTGCCGTCATTGAAACGTAATTAAACTCCAGCCTTCTTTAGTTAGCTTTATAAGGCTAACTAACAAAAATATCACGACCTAACCTAACCAATCGTCAAGGTCGTACAGTTGACCTAACGATTGGTTAGGTTAGGTCGTGATATTTTCGTTAGTTAGCCTTATAAGGCTAAGTAAAGAAGGCTGGGGGCACTCACCTCTTATGTTTCAATGGCGGCAGTCAAACGGAAAAGATCCTTTACTTCTTGTACTTGTTAACAATCTACTAAAATAAAATGATTAGCAATGAAAAACAATTTGACTTGTGTCATGGGGGGCCCGTACAGTATACTCTGCACAGGGCCCGAAATATCCTAAGGCCGGCGCTGTCACGAGCTTCCCGAAATGTTATTGCTCGTACGCGATCTATCACACGTTGCCTCTCCGAATCACCAATTAATTGAGAAGCCATTATATTATCACTTTATCAGCTAGAGTAATTTTAATACCTGCAATAAAGAAAGAATTTTATATATTTTTTTAATCACTAAAAAGTATTTCGATATAAGTAAACATGTAAGCTGCAAATGCGGGAGGCTAAAGTTTTTTGGAACCCCTTACACGCACACACTGTATATACAGTATGCTTGACAATTCATTTGTTCTATAACTTAAAACTGGGATGTATGGGATGGCATATTATCATAACATTTCTTACAATGAGAGGAACGGTATTTATACATTTTCAGAAATATTGGATCACACACTTCTTCCTCTATTCTTCATTACACATGCGTGCATTTTACACACTACACACACACTTCAAAATTTATATGAAAAAGTGAGTCTCGGAGACCTTCATTTTGGCTCTTTCTTAAAAAGGGGACATTTTTGTGGGAACATGCCCTTGTTCCCTCCTTTTTACATAATTCTTTTTTTTATTTACGTACATGATGTAATAATACAGTTTCGGGAAAAAAGTTCGCCTAGATAAACATTTCTCGATAGCATAAAAATTAGTTATCAGTAATGACTGATATTTCGTCTTTAAATTTTATCAATTATGAAAAAAGAATAAAATATGCAAAGAAAAACAGAATATTACCAATTACTAATTTTTTAATGCTTTTAAAAATTGTTCTTAGGCGAACTTTTTTCTGCAAGTGTACACTGCCCAAAAAAAAAGCTTTTCCGCCATAATTCATTGGCATTCCGTTTCTGCAAGAAACTGCATTCCATACGTGAGATTTCAAACCCGAATTCACTTGTAACTGGAATAATGCAAAAATATCTCTCGCTGTTAACGTATTCCTTTGAAAGATAATCCTTTTGACCGACCAATCAAATTTTAGGCACTATTGCAGTTGGGTACCCCCAACCCAACAAATTCAATTACATTAAAACAAAAAATTTAAAGGACAAATAAAGCAAACAGTTCATTCTATGGGATATAATGCCCGGTTAGGTTAATTAAATGCCCGGTTATGTCATCTGTACGCTTTTGACGATTGGTTAGGTTAAGTTGTGATAATTTCGTTAAAACTAACGAAAATTTTCGTTAGTTTTAACAAAAATATTACAACATAACCTGACCAATCGTCAAGAGCGTACAGGTAACCTAACCGGGCATTATATCCCATAGAATGAATTGTTTGCTTTATATTTTTTTAATTTTTTGTTTTAATGTAATTGAATTTGTTGGGTTGAGAGTACTCAACTGCAATAGTGCCAAATTTTGTCCCAACTACTGCAAGACAAAATGATCTAACCTAACCTAACAACCAAGGACATCATTACTTATACCAACCGAACTCAACCTAGCCTAAGTTAACGAAACTATACCTAACCTGTACTTAGAAAGATCATTATCTTTGTAAATACAGGTAAATTAGCATAAAATTAGCACAAAAAAATTATCGACGCCATTTTGAGGTTTTTCCTACTTCTTTTGGCAAAAGTGTAATATTCCCTTCGCATCTGTGCTACGTCGTGTCCACATCGTAACACTGCTTCCTGTTAGATCAGCGAAGTTAAGCGACGTTGGGTCTGTTTGGTAATTTGATGGGTGACCGTCCTTTCTGAGTTTAAATGATGTAGCGACTCGTCGTTGATGGTTCGGATACCATGTCAAGCTGTAGGTCCCCTCTGTCGCTGTTACGAAAGAAGTTAAACAACCCCAGATATTATTATAATAATAATAATATTATTATTATTATTCATTTGTATCTTGTGCATAAGAAACAATGACTGATGATGTATGTTCTATTTATAATGGATCAGTCATTATTAATTCCTGTCATTAATGATTAAGTCATTAATTATTATCATTAATGATTAAGTCATTAATTATTATCATTAATGATTAAGTCATTAATTATTATCATTAATGATTAAGTCATTAATTATTATCATTAATGATTAAGTCATTAATGACTCCTAATTCTTTTTAAAGAATAAAACAAAAATTAAAAAAAAATAAGTTTTTTTTAAATCGGTTCCAATTTGTCCGAAAATTTTGTTCAAGAAATTGAATTAAATTTTTTTATCACTAAAAGAGAAACTTTTCCGAGTACGGTTTGTGTGTAGCAGTTCAGTTGGTAACACCGTTTCCTTATATAAGCGAAGTGAAGACATTGAGGTCGGAGGTTCGAATCCCGATAATGCTGGTGGTAATAATCGTGCGGGAGTTAGAGCAATGGGTCGCATTAGTTTGGCCTAAGCCACTGTGCCAGTTTCTGGCACCCTTGACTGATTATTATTATTAGAATGAATCTGGTATTTGGGATGCGAAGCTTTCTTTCAACAAGTTTTGCGTAAATAATTTTACTGTATTGGGTTTGTATTCTTAGGAAGGCATAGATAGTTAATTAAAGGGTACGAGTTGGGCATCTTCCTGAATTTGCAGTTCAGTGATTTACCTCCGACGTTCGTACTTGGCGTTAGATTAGAAACGTCCGAATTGTTTAAAATTTAAAAAAGTATTTTCAATAACTTCTCTAAGTCAGTGCAGTAGTCACTATCTTGCTATACTATCCTAGCGAGTTAACCCGTAAGTACTACTGACAGACATATCGTCGCTTATATCTTGAAAGGCCTAAAAAATTCACTTGTTCAGAAACAACAAAAAGCGTTTTGTCGTTCATATATTTATATATTTTGTCAAATTCGTCTCAATGCTAAAAATGCTTTCTGATTGGAGGAGAGCTAGTCCCTTTTGAGACAAAGGTGCAGCGCACGAAAACGAACCAATCTTTCGATAATGTTTTTTTACAAATTTTCGAGCTAAGGCCTTTCAAGATATAAAATTGCATATTTTGTGAAGAACAACATTCTTAGATTGGCGGACTAAAACAATACAAATTTGTACTGTGATTTTTACAATGTAAAACTGTTTTAAAAACAGTTATTTGTACTTTCCATCCTCATTTTTAATTTTGGGTAAACTGAATAAAAGTGAACAGACCATTTCATGGAGTCAATTTTTATAAATAAATTCCACATTATTCACACTTTTTTTGTCTTCCCTTTTTTTTTATTTAAACGTCGCAATTGTTAGATCGTTTTGTAATTTTTGCCGTATTGCATTCTTCATCAGGAGCTTTGTGAATCATTAAAAAAAAAAAAAATACACACACACACGCACAGAGTAAATACATTGGCGGTTTATTTTATGTTAATGGTTTCCTTAATACTGTATTTGGTCGTTTCAAAATGGAGAATTTTCTTCATCGGAATTGTGTTTTGATGTCTTTTTATTATGGTATTTATTTATTGCGTTTATGGTGTATTGTTTATGGTGTATTGTTTATGGTGTATTGTTTATGGTGTATTAGTTTCTGAAAAAAGTTCGCCGAAAAGCATAAAATTTCCAAAAAAATAAGAAATTACTAATTGTCAATATTGTTTCTCTTTTTTTTTTTGTGACTAAAATAGAAAATTGAAGAATAAAACCCAATGTTTTACCAATTAGTAATTTTTTGTTTAAAATTTAAATATTTCTAGGCGAACCTTTTTCCAGAAAATGTGCACTAAATGCATGAAATATGTACACAATATATATGTATATATAACGCCAGCGTTCGTAACTCAGTGGGTAACAGGGTTGGAACAATTACATTTTCTGAGGTCAATTACAGTTATGATTATACCTTTGTCTCATCAAATATAATTACAATTAAGCTTAAATTGGCAATTATAATTACACTTACATTGAAGGAGAAGTAACAAGTTTTCATAGTCAAAATTCAAGAGACTTTATTTACATTTTTTTCCATTCAACAAAATGCAGTTTGTCAAATAGTTTTTCGGTTCCATTTTATAAAAAATTAGCAAACGAAACGTTTCAAATCCCAACTTGCTTCTGTTCGGGGGAAAAATAGTTTCCTACTATGCTGAACACACGCTCAGAAGGAGCAATTACAATTACAAATACTCGTCTTGAAAATTTGCTAATTACAATTGCAAAAAATGAATAATTTAATTACAATTATTCCAATCCTGGTGGGCAACACCGTTTCTTTATAAACAAAGTGAAGACACCGAGATCGGGGGTTCGAATCCGATGGTGCATAATAATAACCCCATGAATTAGCAATGGGACGAGTTAGTTTGGCCCAATCGCTAGCAGTTTCGGGCCCTGCTGATTATCACTATATAGTAAATTACGTGGAAGAGTTTTAGGTTAACGACGCAGAATTATGGACGTAGTTTTGGAAAAAAAAGTTCACCTAGAAACAGTTCCTGGTCTTCCTCACTCATTTTTTGCGGTTTCAAAGAAACTTGTTCATAACCTAACCCTACATAAAATCCCGTCCAAAGAGTGTTAATATTATTTCAATATTATTTTTTAACTGTATCTTCATGTTGTTGTTTTGTAACATAATTATTTATACAACCTAAATTAATCATTTCATTAGTCTCCTTTCAAATGAAAGTAAAGTGAAAATATTCCACTATAATATATGTATAGTAATGAATGTAAAGTAGAGTTATTGGCTGGTGTGATTGATGGATGAATGTTGTGTAAAATCAGATTTTTTGGTAAAAATTGAAGTTATTTTCGAATGTTTTGGTGTCTTAAACACGCGAAATGAATGAATGATGCAAACCCACAAGGAAAAAAGAAGAACGATTCCAAGGCCTTTCGTGTACTCAGAGCTACACCTCGTCAGAGAATTCATTGACGAGTGCATTTCTGAATACATGAAAGACCATGGAATCATTTTTTTTCCTTCTGGGTTTACATTATATATATATATATATATATATACAAAGGTGGGCAGGACCGAGTTCCAAAAGGACCGAACTCCAGGAACTCGGTCCCTTTTAAGGACCGTGAGCGGGAAAGTCGGTCTTTTTCTCAGTGAGGACCGAAATGAGGAGCGACGGTCCATTTTTAAGCAATTCCGGACGGTCTTTTTTAGTGATTTTAGTGTGTTTAGTGATTATTTGAAGTTCTAAAGAAGATGGATCGTTTCCTCCAGAAGACTCAGAAAGAGACTGAGACTGAACTGAAACTTGTTTCAACACCTGGAGGAGACGAAGAATCTACTGATGTTAGTGCTTCAACTTCAAGTCAAGCAACTGGAGCTCCTAGCGGAAGAACTGAGGACCGAGTCGTTCCTAGGTCCTATCTTCAGAAAGGACCGTGACCGGGACCGTCGGTCCAGTTTGAGGCAAGGACCGGGACCGGGACCGTCGGTCCTTTTTGAGGCCCGGGTGCCCACCTTTGTGTGTATATATATATATATATATATATATATATATACACAGTGAACCAAAAGTAGGTGGACAGTAGGTTGAATACGGTTTGTGTTATATTATATTATAACTATGGTGTTCATTATAACTATGGTGTTTGTGTTATATTATATTAAATATTATAACTAAATTTATTTAAATTTTATTTTGTATTATAGTATACAAAAAAATTAAATATGTATTCTCAAAATAAACGTTATCATTTACTGTCCACCTACATTTGGTTCACCCTATATATATATATGTGAAGTAAAACCACAGAAAAATCCGTAATCTTTTTAATAAGCAAACAACCACAGGGAAAGGAAAAGTAAACACGAAATCCAAGCGCTTTCGTGTTTACTTTTCCTTTCCCTATACAGGGTGTCCCAGAATTAACTATCTATTTCAATGAAATCGGACAAATTTTTTAAAAACATACTTTTATTTATGTTTATCATGTTTAATATGTGTTAAAAATGTATAAATTTCTAAATTTTTTTAATAATTTTATTTTCAGAATTTTTTCATTATCTGGTCCAATGAAAGACCGTCTGAAGTCATAGAATGGCAAAGAAACTCTCCAAAAGTTAACGTGTGGCTTGGAATGACCAAATCCAAAATTTATGGCCCATTCTTTTTTGCGGAAGCAACTGTAATAGGTACCGTCTACCTTGATATGCTTCAGCAGTTTCTCGAACCACAGCTTCTTGATGATGGCATTCTTGATAATGTTGTGTTTCAACAAGAAGCATTGATCGTTTGGCGATAAACCTTTGTTTTTATGAAACCCCATGCAAAGAAATCCAGGGGTGTCAAATCCGGAGAACGCGGAGGCCAAGGTCGAGGTCCTCCACGTCCAATCCACCGATTCGAAAGGCGTCTGTTGAGGTATTCTCGAACAATTAGAGCATAATGACATGGTGCTCCATCTTGTTGAAACACAACATTATCAAGAATGCCATCATCAAGAAGCTGTGGTTCGAGAAACTGCTGAAGCATATCAAGGTAGACGGTACCTATTACAGTTGCTTCCGCAAAGAAGAATGGGCCATAAATTTTGGATTTGGTCCTTCCAAGCCACACGTTAACTTTTGGAGAGTCTCTTTGCCATTCTATG
Source organism: Bathynomus jamesi (assembly GCA_023014485.1). Lineage (NCBI taxonomy): Eukaryota > Metazoa > Arthropoda > Malacostraca > Isopoda > Cirolanidae > Bathynomus > Bathynomus jamesi. The sequence goes on along the minus strand of JAJOZX010008826.1, from coordinate 118,444 downwards.
ACTTCAGACGGTCTTTCATTGGACCAGATAATGAAAATTATGAAAATAAAATTATGAAAAAAATTTAGAAATTTATACATTTTTAACACATATTAAACATGATAAACATAAATAAAAGTGTGTTTTTATAAAATTTGTCCGATTTCATTGAAATAGATAGTTAATTCTGGGACACCCTGTATATAACAATAGTAGTTGTTTCCTAACTTTTCGAGCACCCTGTGCGTATATATATATATATATATATATATATATATATATATATATGGATTCTAAACGAAAGAGCGGTATAGATTTTTTGTTTGAAGTTTTGGCGCAGTCGACTGTAACCCGAGGTGAATGTTAGAATTTACGAGAGTTAAGTTGTCTCTCTGTTATTTGGTTACCGAGATTTGTGAGTATTTAGTTTCGGCTCCCGGTGGTAATGAGACTGAAGGTGGTGCTGCTGCTGTTTGAGGTACTCGAGGTTGGTGTTGACGCTAATGGTATTGTGGTGATAGGCATAGTATTGTAGCGGTGGCGGGAATGGGTTCAAATTTCGCTGCAGTTGTTCTTCGGAGGTTTTTTTTTTTGTGTGTGTATCTATCTATCTATCTATCTATCTATCTATCTATCTATCTATCTATCTACCTACCTAGCTATTTTATTCACCGATGTATTCATATTCAAGTGGAAGTATGAAGGATTAAACATCTTTTCACATGGAGCATTATTCCGCCCATATATATATATATATATATATATATATATAACTTTTAGTTAAATATAGTTACTAATATAGGCAACTCACCCCAAATAACTCATCCCAAATTTGGAGTGAGTTATTATTTTACAGTTCTAATAAATTTACTTAATGTCGCCATACAACTTCTGATTCTCACTTAGTGTATATTTTTGCCTGCAATCGTTCAAAATATGTTCTTCGATTCGCCAAAAACTCTTTCATCAGACAAAAATGTGAAAAACCTAACCAATTCTAATTCTTCTCACTCTTTCTGGCATCTAGCCAAGAACTTCTCCAGCAACTTTACTACTACTTCTTTCCCTCCTCTTTTCCATTCCGACGGCTCAGTTGCCATCCTTTCTCCTGATAAAGCTGAACTCTTCGCTTCAAACTCAACCTTTGACGATTCTGGTGCTGTTCCTCCATCTCCTCCTCCCTCTCATTTTATGTCTGAAACTAGAATCTCTTCCAAAGATGTTTTTTCTGCCCGATCTGGGCTCAACTCTAGGAAGGCGTACGGTCCTGATGGTGTCCCTCCTGTTGTTTTCAAGAACTGTTCTTCTTTGCTGGCACTGCCTAAGCAAACTCTTTCGTTTTTGTCTTTTTTCTGGTACTTTTCCTTCGTGCTGGAAGTTCGCCCTCATTCAGCCTGTCCCAAAGAAGGGTGACACTCTCAACCCTCCAACTATCGTCCAATTGCTTTAATTTCTTGCCTTTCTAAAGTTTTTGAATCTATCCTTAATAGGAAGATTCTTAAACACTTCTCTTCTCAAAATCTTATTTCAGATCGTCAGTACGGGTTCAGCAAGGGATGCTCTGCTGGCGATCTTCTTGAAAATCTCCGACTCATGGTCATCCTCCTTTCGGGACTTCGGTGGTACTTTTGCTATTGCGCTACACATATCAAAAGCTTTTGATATAGTCTGCCACAAATCTTTAATTTCCAAACTGCCCTCCTTCGGTTTCTATCCTTCTAAATGTGCCTTTATCTGTGATTTTCTTTCTGGCCGATCTATAGATGCGGTTGTAGATGTCCACTGTTCTTCTCTAAAAGCTATTAATAGTGGTATTCCTCAGGGTTCTGTCCTGTCAACCACTCTTTTCCTTTTATTTATCAATAGTCTTTTAAGTCGCACTTCCTGTCCTATCCACTCCTATGCCGATGATTCCACTCTTTACTTCTCCACCTGTTTCACAAAGCATCCCTCTCAACAGTTACTCCATGCTTCGCGTGAGATGTATGATGCGTCAAGTGCTCTGATGCACCAGACCTTATCTTTCTACTATCTCCGATTGGGGCAGAAAAAAAAATACACAACTCAATCCTTCCTATTCTATTAACCTTCTTGGCGTTTCCTCTCGTGGAAAGATCACATACTGTATACAGTACTTTCTTTCTAAAACAGCTTCTAAAAGGTTAGATGTGCTGTACCGGCTCTGCAGTTTCTTCACTTCCACCCGGTTGCTGTCTCTGTACAGGGGTCTTGTCCTCCTCTGTATGGAGTACGTTTCTCATGCGTTGGTTAGCTCAACTCGCACAGCTCTATTTGATCGGCTGAAATCAAAGCTTTTCGTCTCATCAACGCTCCACCTCTTACTGACTGTCTTCAATCCCTCTCTCTCTCTCCGCCGCAATGTTGCCTCACTCTCTCTCTCTACTATCGTTATTATAACGGACATTGCAATTCTGAACACTCTACCTGTATGCCTCCTCCTTTAAGGAGAGTTTGCAGTACCACACTTTCTACACATTCTCGTTCCTTTTCCGTTCAATTCTCTACAAGGTTAATTGGTATTTTCAATCTCTCATCTACTCAACCGGTGAGTTCTGGAACAATCTTCCTCACTCCCTCTTTCCCCCCCTGTCTATGACCTCCAATCTTTCAAACACAGTATCCAGGCATCTCGAAAATCTTCGACCTTGATTTTGGCAATCTTTTTCCTCTGTGTTGGGATGGGGGAGTGTTTTTGTGGGCATTCGCCCTTGGCCCCTCCTTTCTGCATAAAAAAATAAGAAAATTACGAAAATAATTATAATTAATTAAAATTATGGTTTTGTTTATTAAGAGGCGAACTAAAGTAATTAGTAGGTAAAAGCCTTCCTCATAACGATCCTAAATGTTCGTTGTAAACGGGGGTAATAGACCCCAAATGTCAATGCGGGAGGTTTTATTCGGTAAACCAGTAATTGCATGGTAATAACTTGGCAAAAAGGTTAATATTTATGATTTGCCTCATACCCATTCCTATAGATTCTCTCTCGTACACACACACACACACACACCACACACACACACACACACACATATATATATATATATATATATATATATATATATATATATACTGTAACAGGTTTTTTGAATGGCAGCTGGAACCTTAGTGGAGCTTCATATGACGTGGAACTTTGGTGGAACTCTTATGGACCGTAATTGTCACTTTCATCGAAATTGTAAGAAGTTAAAAAGTGTTCGACTGTTTCTGCATCATTTAAAAAATATTAAAATACTCCACGCAAGGCCTCTGCGACGGGAAAAGGAACATGTTTTTTGAGTTTTATGTGCTACCTCCGAAGAATACTAATGAAAAGCTCTAGTTGATGTCTGTTCCTATTTAAGTATATTTAGGCGCTATTTAAATAGCTGCTATGTTTGATATATATATATATATATATATATATATATATATATGTGTGTGTGTGTGTGTGTGTGTGTGTGTGTGCGCTACACTAATTATGAAATCGCGACTTCCTTAAAGGATTTCGGCAACTTGTCAGGCATTTAAAACTTGAGTGAGGCCTTTTCTGACTGAGTTTGTGTTTTAATAATATATTTTACCTAATTATCCTTTCGACTGCAGATACACAATACTGGTCGTAAGTCCAAAATACAATTACGAACAATAAACTAAGCAAAAAACAAAGATAACTTCATTTCTAGTTTAATATGTAACTTAAATTATAGCATGAAAGATGATGATGATGATGATGATAATAATAATTATTGTTTTTGTTTAACCTCCTTCGCAGCATCCAAGGTCATATGACGGAGGGGACCTACAGCTTTACGTGGGATCCGAACCACGGGTCGCTACATAGTCTGAACACAGCGGACGGTCTCCCATCCAACTACTATCCAGACCCAATGTCGCTCAACTTCGCTTAACACCGCTTCAGCAGTGTTACGATATTGGTTACGACGTAGCCCAGCATGCGAGATGCCGTACTAATAAGTTATAACAAAAACTAATTATTTACTGGATGACCAGTATTCAGCGTGACCTCGGATGATGGCGTCACACCCCGAAACCATCGAATCAAGCCTGTGGCTTTACCGTAGGAGTTGTTTGCCATTTCTGATGGACAGTACGTCAAAAGTCTCGTCGTGTGCTCGTGGCTTCACTTTCGAAAAATCATATTTAGTTATTTCAATAAACGTTCAGTAGAATTTAGATCAGAATTTTATGGTGAAAACTTCAGCACTCGGACCCTCCCAATCTGTTTGTTCCTGCCCCGGATTACATCTGATCGACACAGGTTATATTAGTAATTTTTGGAATGTTCATGTCATGGTTGTGTCGATCCGAATGGGCTGAAGTCAGTCCCGTTTCAAGTAAACTTTGTTGAATATTGGAGCAAGTTTTGGATCTATGCCTCGTTGGAATGTAAATCCTTTTCAATTCAACGAACACACCACTCCACCAAAATTCTTTGGTAGTGCATTCTATTCATATTTTCATCGATTTTCGCGAGGTCACCCACTCCACCTCAATTGAAGCAACTCCACACCATAAAAGAAGAGATATTTCGGTTTTCACCTCATCACTTCACAGACATTCTGCCATTCATAACAGCAGTTTCGATGTTTCTTCGCAAACTCGAACCTCTTTTCTTATTAACATCACGCTTTCCTGGCACACCTTTTTCTCGTACCTTGTTACTGATATCTCCTTTTTACCAGTGGACGTTCTTAAACAATCCAATGATCCTCCTGAAGGGTTGCTGCACATATTTTTGGAGCTAACTTATGAAGGGATTTAAGGAGGAGTCTTTGAATCCTGTATTGAAGTAGTTATTCGAGGCCGACTTCGTCTGTTACGAGAAACTAAACTATATACCATTTCTTCACACTCGAGATACGCTTCTTTGAACTGCTCCTGTAGATATTTTGAGCTCCATTACAATTTCCTTTTGACTCTTACTCCTTTTATGAAGATTGAATTCACTTTTAGGTCCACAAAATTATCACACATTTTCCAAGAATAAAGGAAGACGATACAAGAGGATCATAAAAAACCGAATGTATTAGTTTCTTTAGACATATGTGGGCCTCACCTTTTAAAACAATGTAGCAAACGCAAGCATCCTCCAACCCAACTCCCGCAATTGCTGGAGCCATAGGCTGTCTAAGAGACCCTTGACCAGGTTCTTCCACACCATCTGAGTGTTAAATGCAGATATAACACATTCCGTGGAGGTATAAAAGGTTTTCGCTCAAAGGATTTGTATACTTCAAGTAAACTGTTTTACATTTTTGGCTCCACTGTTCTATTGGTCTCAGCTACACACAACTTTCTATACACGAAGAAAGACTCGATTCAAAGTTATGACCGGTTTATATATATATATATATATATATATATATATATATATATATATGTATATATATAATCCGGGTCGTAACAGCGTGCAACATCATTAAAGATCTGAATGTCACCGAACGAATCAAATAGAGAAATTCAACGATGCCGCCGTGAGAACGAAATCTGACCGAAACAAAAAAATAAACGAACGAAACATTTTAGCACGCGTTGTTAGCGCCCTCCATCATCAATCTGGATGAACATTTCCAAGAACTTTAAATGCTGCGAACGAATACTTTTGATAATATGAATATAATTAGCGAATATAGTACGATAATCCCTTTGACTAATATATTATATATGTATAGGAGTATATATATACACACACACACACACACACACACACACACACATATATATATATATATATATATATATATATATATATATATATATATATATATGAGTATATACATGTATGTGTATATATATATTTATGGCCCCTAATTATTAATAATTGTCTCGTTTTATTATCAAATATTAAAATTCTTTAAACCAAATTTTATTTATAATAAGTGAGATTTTTATATGTATAAACTAATTAAAGTAATTAACGACTTTCATAATTGAACTGAATAATTACGTTCCTCTGGGTAACGAGAGTGTGTATGTGTGTGTGTGCGTGTACGTGTACGAGTGTGTGAGTGTGAGAGTGAGTGTGAATCCGCTTTAAGCCGTCATAATTCCATGCCATAAAATTAATCATAAAACGAGAGCAATTCCTCACGCCATAACAGTCTATAGTATCTGCTATTCTATTCGTCATGTAAATACAATACTTTATATATACATATATATATATATATACATTCAACTGCAAAGAACACGCAGTATAAATAACGTAAAGAAACGACGTTGTATAGGAGATATTCCGCGCACAAGACGAGAGAGAGAGAACGAAACAAATGAAAAAAATGAGGAATCGGAAGATCCCGGGTTCGATTCCCGGGTGGTTACCTCATTTTTCATTTGTTCGTTCTCTCTCTTCGTCTTGCGCGGAATATCTCTATACAAGCGTCGTTCTTTACGATATATATATATATATATATATATATATATATATATATATATACAGGGCGTCCCAAAAAAATGTATACACACTTTAAATAATTATAAAGGCAGTGTTTATTAAAATACATTTCATTTTCAAAATGTAATAGAATCTACAGACATTATTTAATTGTTTTGTCAACGCCTGTTTTCAAACTGACGTCCGTTCTGGTCCAGGCACTGTTGATAACGCGAAGCAATGGAATCGCAAACATCACGAAACATTTCGTTTGGTATTTGTGTGCATTCTCGTTCAATGGCTGCTCTCAATTCAGCGACTGTTGCAGGTTTTATAGCGTAGACTTTGTCTTTTAAGTATCCCCATAAAAAAAAGTCTAGTGGTGTGAGGTCTGGTGAACGCGGAGGGTATTCTACGAAACCCCTTCGTCCAATCCACATCCACATCGTGCCAAGTACCACTCGCAATACTCCACTCTTCGGTCCGGATCATCTTCATTAATAGCATGGACTAATCTGGAATGTAACTTTTCCATTGACAGCGCTTAAAATGCGTTGGACAGACGATTCTGAAATTCCTACCTCACGACTCGCTTGCCGCACAGATTTTCTTGGACTTTGGTGATACGTTTCCAGTACTCTTTCTTGCTTGTGGGGCTTGTCGATGCCGTGGTCTTCCGGAACGCTTCTTGTGGACATTCTGAACAGTTCCATCGGCTTCAAACTTATCTCTAATTCGAGTGATGGTAAGTCGCGTTGGTGGATCTGTTTCAAACTCCCTCCTAAACTGTGTTTGCACTTCAACTGCGTTTTCACACTTCCAGTAGCATTTTAGAATGAATTTCCTTTGTTCAAAGCTTAGTCTGACTGCCATTATTAATTCTAATGGGTTTAACTTGGAAAGAAAGAAACATCAATTGAGCTATCAGCTGTTAAAGTGTGTATACATTTTTTTGGGACGCCCTGTATATATAACATTCAACTGCAAAGAACACGCAGTTACGTTATTTATACTGCGTGTTCTTTGCAGTTGAATGTATATAATGTTACGGCATGCGGGAGGTGCCCCCTTGGGGCATTGGTTTCTGCGAGTATGTAGAAGAATTACGGCATTTGGAAGAGTGAGGTCCATGATGTAATGGTATCGCGTCTGACCGGCAATCGGAAGATCCCGGGTTCGATTCCCAGGTGGTTACCTCATTTTTTCATTGTTTCGTTCTCTCTCTCGTCTTGCGCGGAATATCTCCTATACAAGCGTCGTTCTTTACGATATATATATATATATACAGGGTGAATAAAAAATTCCGCCCGACTTTGGGGTTTCCACAATTCACCCAAAATCGGGCTGAACTTTTTATTCACCCCCATATATATATATATTATATATATATATATAATATATATATATATATATATATATATATATAAAATAGCGTTATTGGTGGTGGGCACAGTAGAATAAAGGAAGCGTTGATAATTGGCAGCGTTTGCATAAGGTTGGTGAGACAAATAAAAACGAAGAATAATTGGCGCCAAAGTGCTAAAAATCCTCTGACTCTCAACTTTATAAGATAACCCCCCCTCCCTAATCCCCCTCGCCCCCAATGACCCTACAATACCCAGCCACAAGAACTAATTCCCCTACCCCCCTTCCGTGTAACACCATCCCCGCACTATGTATGCCCACGTTATAGGGCCACATACCTCATTTCTCCCCAATTGAATTTTCTGTTTGTAATTCCAATTGTCAAGCTATATATATATATATATATATATATATATATATATATATATATATATATATATATAGAGAGAGAGAGAGAGAGAGAGAGAGAGAGAGAGAGAGCTTAGTAACCTTAGTTTTGCCGCCTGAATTGTTCATTCTAACGAAGCTCAAGCTTGTTGCCCCACCTTAGACCTCCGGCTTAACCTGGAATCCGAACCAGGAGCCACGACGGGTGGTCGGAAATTACTGAGTCCGACCCCGGAAACGAAGTCACGACCTCCCGATCAGCATCCCAGCGTCTTAACCATATATTCAACTTCTTATTCTTTTTTCAATGGAAGGATGAACAGCTGGGCGAGCTGAGCGCCGCCTAGCAGTGCCGGGAATCAAACCTGGGTCAGTAGATTCGTAGTTTATATATATATATATAATATTATATATATATATGATACCCACAGACCGTGCATGGAACAAGGAACTCTTCTGGGATAATTAAATCCACTATAGTCCGAATAAGTAATGGTAAATGACAAATACCATAGTTTTTCTTTTTCATGATGCTAGCCCGACGTGGGCAATGGGTCACTCGCAAAGAGGTCCCATAAATATAACTTCCCTCACCAGCTATCTGCAAAGCAGACAGGATCCAGCTTTGGGACATGGATCTAGGGTTTAAAGCAGCCTAGCCCTGCTACATTTAGAACCTCAATATAAGCAAAAGACTCGCTGCCTTCACGTCAGATTGAATACATCAAAGAAAAAGGGGTAACTATTATATTTTAACCAAAAACCAAAACTTAAACCTCAACTGGCAGAATTGAGCATCCACTTTTCAAGGCACATAACATGTCCGTTCAAGCAGGGCTAGGCTGCCTTTAAACCCTAGATCCATGTCCCAAAGCTGGATCCTGTCTGCTTTGCAGATAGCTGGTGAGAGAAGCTATATTTATGGGACCTCTTTGCGAGTGACCCGTTGCCCACGTCGGGCTAGCATCATGAAAAAGAAAAACTATGGTATTTGTCATTTACCATTACTTATTCGGACTATAGTGGATTTAATTATCCCAGAAGAGTTCCTTGTTCCATGCACGGTCTGTGGGTATCATAAAAAACTCGGAGGACCATTCTGAGTTAATTCCCATATATATATATATATATATATAGAGAGAGAGAGAGAGAGAGAGAGAGAGAGAGAGAGAGAGAGAGAGAGAGAGGCGGGGCCACACGGATCGTGGAGGGACTCACGGAACTCACTACTGGACATTTCAGGACAACACGCACCCCTTTCCCCCACCCCCACGCCTACGGGAAGGTTTAAAAAGCATTCTTCAAGCAAACAAGCCAATGACATACACATTCCACGCAACGTGAGGGCGTACTGCAAGCACAGACACTTCAGGCACAGGGTTGAGATCCCCTGCCTTCTTCAGCTATTTCTCTGCATCATTCCGTGGATTCACTACTCCTGCTTGTTTCCATGAAGAATGCTTTTTAAACCTTCCCGTAGGCATGGGGGTGGGGGAAGGGGTGCGTGTTGTCCTGAAATGTCCGGTGGTGAGTTCCGTAAGTCCCTCCACGATCCGTGTGAAGGCGGGGCAGGACCCAACGCCAGTGGTGGCTTCTCCAGGGGTCGCCGCGCCCCTGCCGTCTGGAAGGCCGTGGCACTCATGGGGATGCCATCTTGAATCCGAAAGTTTCAGTGTTGTGCCGCGCACATGACCGCGGGACAGTCAGGCGTTAATTAATAACGTACCTCACTCACTCCTCTCTCAGCACTCTTCACTTCTCGTCTTGTTCGTCACGTCTCACTCTCGGCCTTCGTCAGCAGCAACACTCGTAAGCCACCCGCTCTCCGGCCTTCGCCGGGGAGCGGCCTGCTGTTCCTTCAAGGCTCCAGTCTATCATCAAGTAAGGCCTTCTACAGACCCTCTGCAGAAGCAATCTTTCGAAACCCAGCGCCGTTCGACTTCAGCCGGCCTCAGTCCCTCAAGCAACATCTCAACACTACACGAAGCGAATCAACACTTGAGGCGACATCCTTCTGACCCTGGCTTAACTCATCCTTCACCTCAATTCGATCGGCGCCCGTTGAACAAGTTCACATAGGCCCCGCTATCGACTTCAAGGTCATCCTCGACGTGCGAAACGCAGGACGGTCAACTTCACCTAGGGTCTACCGTCTACAAGGTCAACCTTCAAGTATCTCTTCCATCTCCAGAGGTATTTCAACATTGTTGGTAAGCTCTCTCTGCCTCGTTCTTAAGGAATGCTCGCTAAGCCTACAGAGTGTAACCGCAGCGGCGTGATTAGGCTATACCTAAAAGTCTTTCAATACCGTTCAAACTAACTTTTCCGTTAAGACTGCAGTAGGCCTATTTCTAATGTTGTATCAAATACCATAATTTTGTATCACCCTGTTGTTGTATCATTGTACAATTTACTTATTGAGCATCCTACTGTTTGTGATCTTTTAGGCATTTCATTCTTGACGGCTAAATCCCTTCAGTGTCCCAAACGTACGTGCATTATTTCTATTATCAGTAGGCTTCATATTTCATGCTGCGTTCCATTTCTGCATAACTCATTAGCCTATATAAATTTACTTAACAATTAAGCTGTATAACTATTTCCTTATTTGCTAAGCCTCGGTCATCTTTAGCATAATATAAAATGCCGTTATATAATTGTTAATCACTATAACTACCGTCATTGCACTGTTATTCACTGTGAACAAATAACTGATTTATTTTCTTAATTAAACACAAAACAACAAGGTGATTTTCCTAACCTTATTAATATTATTTGCTTGGATATAATCCAAGCTGTTCACCTCGAATCACTTGTATCATTCTAGAAAGTAATTATAGTAAGCCTACTTCATTGGACACATCAAACCGGTGATACCATAGGACATTATAAATTGTTGACCCCAGCCTTTTCATTAACAATCATAATCATTATCACCTCAATCGGCTAATAACTAGGCCTACTATAAAGTAATCAAACACGATCAAGATGACGTCACACAAGCACGACTAAGATGACGTCACATCGCGAGGATTCGCTCAAGCCATGTCCTCATGCCTTGCCTTACGCTTCAACTTCGTTACAAGGACTTCTGGACGCACCTCGACTTCTCTCCCTTCGAACACCAGCTTCAGTGACCCACGAGCTACCACCATGTAAACTCTATTCGTGCAGGGCCCCGCTGGCCCCGTTGTCATTCACCTAACTTTATATAAAGACTAATCATTTACCTCGCGCGTTATTACTTCAAGTGTATACATTATTGCAACTGTAAACGACATGTTTCTGTCTAATTCATAAATCATTTAATTTCGTGTAATCATTATTGCAACTGTAAACGACATGTTTCTATCTCATTCATAAATCGTTATTTTGTGTAATAAAGGGAAGAAAACTCATTCTATCAATCAACCTAATTAATAACATTCTTTGATCTGTAAAGATCTGGTGACCTCGGCCAAAGCATTCATCATTGATAATTAATAACAATCACTGAAAACCGTAATTATAAACAGCATTCCTTATAATACCGATTTACGCATCAAACATGGCTACAAACTGGCCATTAAATACATATTTATGAATAGGTACTATATAAGGGAGAGAGAGAGAGTTACAAGGACAAGAGGAGGCCTCAAAGACCTTCCGGTCCACTCTGGGAGGCAAGGGCGTCCACAGGATCAATTAAGTAAGGGGGCACTTCCAAATACAGAGGGGGGACACAAGTATTTGCGAGCTCTAGGGGGATCCGGAGGCATGCTCCCGCGGGAAATTTTTGAAATTTACGTTGTCTGGGACAACATTTCCTGCCTTCTGGAGGCAGTTAGGAGGGCAAATTGTAGGGCTTCAAATACCGAAAAATAAGGATTTTTGTTAGACATCCTTCGTATGTCCATGATACTAGGGTGAAACCAATACACATAACTTGGTAGATATACAAGTTTATTATTCTTACATAATATACATATAAATAATTGTCATGGGACTGAAAAGATTATTGAAGACAGTATTCAGCTCTTTAAGTAATGTACAAGATATCCTTCCTAACGATCTCGTAGTCGCGTTCTCCACAACAAATTTTAGGTTTTAATTTTAAATCACAGGATTTTCTCTTCATCTCAACAATATGGGAAATTATACAATATTAATAATATATATAGTAAATATCAACAATATGGGAAATTATACAATATTAATAATATATATAGTAACCAATTACTATCTTCAAATATTATGACTGGATTTTTGGTTTATGATAAAATCTATCTGTAAGCAGTTGACGAAAAAAAAGAGGGGACTTGGCCCCCCCTGGTTCCCCTTCGTGTGGACGCCCCTGCTGGGAGGTTCCTGTTATTAAAAAATTTATTTTTCTTTCAACTATCCTAGCAATAGCAGAAAACTGGAGAGAAAAATATAAGGCTCTCTCCCCACCCTCCGCTCCCTCCCTGCCAGAGGCAAGTACGGGAAAAGGTTGAAGAAAATACCTTGACCCTCGAAAAGTAGCCAAGGAAATTTTACAGGAAAGTGGAGAATATATAAAAAGTTCTATAATTAGCATGCTCACATAGGCACCATGCAAGCGAACTCCTGCAGAGTTACGTTATGTTTTAGTCTTAAACCATGAGAGTACTCAGTACTTTGTCTAGTCTATTTTTAAACACATTTACACTTTGGCTGGAAACAACCTCTGAGGGAAGTTGGTTCCAGATATTAACTATTTTATAGGAAAAGAAATTCCCGCAGACACAGGTCCTAAATGTCTTTAGTTCCAATTTAAACCCATTATTTCTTGTCGGATTGGCATTAAGTGAGAATAAGTTTCTGTAATCTACCCTGTCTATTCCATTGAGCATCTTGAAGACTTGAATAAGCTGACCGCGCAATCTCCTCGTCTCTAAGGTAAACAGATTTAGGCGCTCCAATCTCCGTTGGTAGTTTTGCATTCTCATTGAAAGGATCAGTTTTGTAGCCCTTGCTTGTACCCTTTCTAACCCTTCTATATCCTTCTTGAGGGATGGAGACCAAAACTGCGCACAGTATTCCAGTTGAGGTCTGACTAGTGAAATATAAAGATACATTATAATCTCCTTGTTCCGAAACTGGAACTGACTTTTAATATAACCTAATATTTTTAAGGCCCTCTTTTCGACTTCTGCACAGTGCTTCGACGGTTTCAGACTGCTGATATAGACTCCTAAGTCTTTCTCTAGATCGGTCTCAGTCAAGTTCCTTCCCATGAGAGAGTAATCGGTCTTTGGGTTTTTATAACCTATGTGCATTACCTTACATTTGTCCAAGTTGAATGGCATCTGCCAAGTAGCAGACCATTCGCCCAACCTGTCAAGATCATTCTGAAGCGTTCTTACGCCCTCCTCAGTACCTACACTACTTCCTAATTTTGTATCGTCTGCAAATTTGGAGATTGTACTTAGAAGTCCTACGTCTATATCATTAATATAGATGATGATAAGTAAAGGACCCAGAACGGAACCCTGTGGGACACCACTGGTGACGGGCGCCCACTCCGAAGCCACTCCATTTATTACCACTCTTTCTTGTAACCAATCCTCAAACCAATTGCAAATGAGCCCGGTGATTCCTAGTCCTCTGAGTTTAGCCATCAATCTTGCGTGAGCGATTTTGTCAAAGGCTTTTTGAAAGTCGAGATACACTATATCTATTGCCCTACTTGCATCGTATAGTGTATGCATATTATGGAAAAACTCTAACAGTTTTGTCAGACAGGATCTATGTCGCCTAAATCCATGTTAAGAATAAAAAATTAGGTGGTTAGATTCAAGGTGATACACAATACCGTTTTGTCATGATGGATTCCAACAGTTTGCCGACAACTGATGTTAAACTGATCGGGCGGTAATTACAAGGATTTTCCCGATCACCCTTTTCAAAGATTGGTGTTACATTTGCTAACTTCCAGTCGGTTGGAACTTCCCCTAACTCGATTGATTGTTTGAATATGGTTACTAAGTCATCAACAACATTGTGGCTAACCTCTTTTAATACCCTTGGAAGAAATAAGTCGGGGCCAGGTGATTTGTACTTATTCATTTTATCAATTAATTGCTGTACCTCATTTCTCGTAAAACTTATGGTCTCTACGGGATGGTCACCGTCATATGTAATCCGAGGACATGGCACTTCAGTTGTGTCTTCCTCCGTGAAGACTGTAACGAAGAACTCGTTTAACTTATTAGCTATACAGGGTGTACATAAAGTCAGGATCTATTTTTGTGAAGCACTTGGAAATTATATGGAATTCAATCATAAAATGATAAAGTGGTAACATTTATAAATAATTAAGAGTAGGATTCGACGTGACGCCCATCAGTATCCCTGCACAGCTCAAATCGTTCCGCAGCATTTCTAAACACATTCTGGAGCATTTGCGGGGTTATGTTATTTGCAGCAGTTCGTACACGTGTACGTAAGTTTTCAAGGCTCGTAATCTTCGTCTGATAGACGTGCGATTTGATAAAGCCCCATGCAAAGAAATCTAAAGGGGTTAAATCTGGTGATCTCGCTGGCCAAGGTCTGTTGCTTCCGCGTCCGATCCAGCGATTTGGGAAACGTCCATTTAGATAATCCTGAACAATTTTGGCATAGTGACAAGGAGCACCATCATGTTGATAGACGACGGTACTAACAATCCTATCCCCGTCGTCTATCAACATGATGGTGCTCCTTGTCACTATGCCAAAATTGTTCAGGATTATCTAAATGGACGTTTTCCAAATCGCTGGATCGGACGCGGAAGCAACAGACCTTGTGTCGCGAGATGACCAGATTTAACCCCTTTAGATTTCTTTGCATGGGGCTTTATCGAGTCGCACGTCTATCAGACGAAGATTACGAGTCTTGAAAACTTACGTACACGTATACGAACTGCTGCAGATAACATAACCCCGTAAATGCTCCAGAATGTGTTTAGAAATGCTGCGGAACGATTTGAGCTGTGCAGGGATACTGATGGGCGTCACGTCGAATCCTACTCTTAATTATTTAATAAATGTTACCACTTTATCATTTTATGATTGAATTCCATATAATTTCCAAGTGCTTCACAAAAATAGATCCTGACTTTATGTACACCCTGTATCTTTATCACCGAATTTCAATACACCATTTCTATCTTTTAGGGGCCTACAGAATTTTTAATTGGCTTTCTGCTATTAACATGGGCAAAAAATTCTTTTGGGGTAGGCTCTATTTCTTCCCGTAATAGCACTGCTAATTTCGTTGTTAAACCATTTCGGCGACTTTGTTGACAAGGAAACTATTTTAGTGGGTATAAAGTGTTCTGTAATATTCTAAATTGATCCCTATATGAGCTCCAGGTGACATTGACATCCTCACTTATTAGAACTTCAAGCGTGTCTAAACTACTATGGACGCTTTTAAAATTTGCTCTCGAGAAATCCAATCTTTCACGAGTGTCTTCGCGTGTATTAATTGGAACCCTGAGGTCAAACCTAATAAAATTATGATCGCTGTTACTCAAATTTTCACCAATGGTCAGGTTGGAGACTAGGTCATCTTCGTTCGTGAATATGAGGTCTAGTTTATTATTAACCCTTGTAGGACCGTCAATCCATTGACTTAATAAGTTATCATCGGCAAATTTCAACAGTCTTGAGCTCTCAGCGTCAGCTGTTTTGTTTTCCCAATTTATGTTACCACAATTAAATCACCAAAATCACACTGATCTTATTATTCACTATTCTGCTTAATTGGTTATACAAGTTTATATCCTTATCAACGGGGTAGTGAGGTAGCCTATATACTAGAAGTAGATGCACTACTTTATTATTTAGGTTTAGATCAATTCCCAACATTTCATGAACAGATACGATATTACTGTTTACCGGGTGCAGGAAGTCAGGAGCATACAAAAGTACACCGCCGCCTTCCCTTCCGTTCCTATCTTTGTGAAACATTTTGTAACCTACCATTTCAAATTTTCCTACAAAATCTCTTGATTCAGAATGAATCGAGGATTCCGTTATTCCTATGATATCAAAGTTCTCAGTTTTGACTCGCGCTATAAATTCCATTAGTTTGTTTCTAATTGACCTAGCATTGAAGAGCACAGTTTTGAAAGATTTCAAGTTGTGATTTCTCCTAACTGGCCAGAGTCGTTTCCCGAAGCAGTTGAATCAACTACTGGGGGAGTAGGATGAACTACTGTTGGAGGAGGACTAACTGCTGTGGGGGAGGACAGAGAGAGCGAGAGAGAGATAAGTAGATAGATAGATATAGGTAGATAGATAGATAGATTTTCATTGAAAAGCATAGTTCCTGTTTCCAGACTTTTGACTCACCCTGTATATACACACACACACACACACACATATATATACACACAGGGTATATATGCGCCTCGGTGTTGTTATAAATCAAATGAGAAATAAAATGTATGCAGTTTCAGAAAAAGTTCGACCAGAAAAATAAAAATTTTGAAAATATCATAAAAAAATACTACTTAGTATAATATCGCGTTTTCTTTGGATAATTTTTATTAATTTTTCGGTAAATCATCAAGTTTCAAAAACAAAACCCAAAATTCCTGACGAGTAAACATTTTTGCTTTTTAGAAATATTATGTTTGTGGGTGATTTTTTTTTTTTTTCCAAAAATTATAAACTCTGCTACAAAAGTCGGAATACAGTGTACACCATAAACATAGTAGTATGCAAGACTTTCAAGTCAAAGTACCCAACTTTTTATTTTTTTTACTTTAACGTTCAAAGTAATAAATGGTTCCTAACATTGGCCGTATACTGTAGGTTCCCCTTTTGGTATACAGGGCACAAAAAAAAAAGAGCCAGTAAGTTCCTGGTTAATGTCTATGCGGTCCCTAATTTGGAGCTTAATTCCGAGAGGAACCTTTTCTTAACCAATGTATACATGAAATACGGAACCAAAGTGTTTAAAATGGTTTGTACCATAAGGAACTTTACTGTTTTCAATGTACCAACAAGCTTCGAAATAATATGAAATACTTTGAAATAAACGATAATTTTAAAAATGAAATTTCTAAAAATCATAAAAATACCCAAGAAAACAGACTAATTGACACTGGGTTTGGGTTAGAGTTGGATGGAGAATCATCCTCTGCGTGCGGATGATGTAGCGACCCGTTACTCGGATTCCACGTAAAGCTGTAGCTCTCCTCCGTCACGTGACCTTTGTTGTTACGAAGAATGTTAACCCCCTCCCCAAAACACACCCTAGTAAAAGAAACCCCCTTTTTCAATTTTATTCCATATAAATATTTTCTTAATATACTCAAATCCTTATTTTAAAATATAAACACTAAATTAATTACGGCTGCTGAAAGAACTAGTTAACTAGTTCTGGTCACTACTAACTAACTACTAGCTATGTTAGGCAATGGGATATATATACAGGGTGTCTCAAAAGTCGCGCACCATAGGCTTTATTCAGATTTACCAGTCGAAATGGTTTATAAGTGATGTTTAATTACAATATATGTTCGATAATGTCCGAATAATAAAATTGATAGTATGTACAGTTAATCAAAAAGCTATCTTAAAATAACTACATTGAATAAAGCTACATTAGCCAATGGTGTCTCAGAAGTCGCGCACCATTGGCTAATGTAGTTTGATTCACTTTAATTAATTTAAGACAGCTTTTTGATTAACTGTACATACTATCAATTTTATTATTCAAACATTATCGAACATATATTGTAATTAAACATCACTTATAAACCATTTCGACTCGTAAACCTCGTAAATCTGAATAAAGTCTATGGTGCGCGACTTCTGAGACACCGTATATATATATATATTATATATATATATACAGGGTGGGCCGTAAGTTTCCATACATAGGAAAAATTAAACGTTTGTTTTTATGTTTCAGATACCCTAAGAATATGCGTTTGACGTAAGATCTTGTTTACTGATGAAGCAAATTTTTACGTCAATGGAGAGGTTAATCGGCAAAACATACGTTATTGGAGTAATGCTAACCCTAACTGGCTGAGTCCGACGAAGATGCAAGGTGCCGGTAAAGTGATGGTGTGGGCCGGGATATGGGGTGACAGAATTATTGGACCAATTTTTGTCAGTGGAAATCTTAATGCCGAAAGGTATCTTAACATGTTGCAAGAAGAGATTTTCCCATCCCTGCTAAACGAGGAAGGTAACTTCCCAGTTTACTTCCAGCAAGATGGAGCTCTACCTCATTATGGTCTTCACGTGCGTCGGTATTTGGATCAGCAGTTTCCGGATGCTTGGATTGGTCGGCGTGGTCCTGTGGAGTGGCCTCCCAGATCCCCAGATCTCACCCCCTTGATTTCTATCTTTGGGGGCACTTGAAGGCCATGGTGTATCAGGAAAAGATACGAGACATAAATCATCTAAAGGAACGTATCACCAACGCCATTACAAGCATAACGTCAACTGTGCTAATGCGTGTTCATCAACAGTGGGGAACACGTATTGAAATGTGTTTTCAAAACAATGGCAACCATGTAGAGCATATTATATAAATAAAAATGGTTGTCCTAAAAAAAATGTTTATTTTTCCTATGTATGGAAACTTACGGCCCACCCTGTATATATATATATATATATATATATATATATATATATATATATATATATATATATATATATATATTAACTTTGCTAATCGACTGGAAGCGGCGTTACGGGTAGTGTTACGGATCGACAAAACCATAACATCGACACAAAATCTAACCTAACCTAACTTAATCTAACCTACAATATACTTGTCGACAGAATGTCAAGTCAATCAGATGTCGTTATCCTACACGAGTGTTATACGACATATGGCGACGTCGTACCTCAGGTTTTTATAGGAACAAAATAGCTTCGAAAAGTTATAACAGCGAAGTCAGAACGTAAAGTAACTTGTCGAATTTGGGGTGGGGGGGTGGGGGTAATTTAAAAAAAAAAAAGATTTTTATTTGAAATAATTTCTTGGTGACCATTTTTGTTTTTTATTATAAAAGACCCTTTCGAAGAAAATTGGTTTAGTGGTGGGGAGATTGTACAATTAAAAGAACTTCATTGAAACTGTTTTATGCCCAGAAAGTAGATTTTTTTTTATTATTATTATTATTATTATTATTATTATTATTATTAGGGGGGACGGGGTTAGCTTTTAAGTCAAATATGTTTCAAAGAATTATTCAAAAGTTTAAGAAAGTATAATGCTAAAATAAATGCTAAAAATAAATGCTAAAAAAAAATGCTAAAATAAATGCTAAAATCTATATAATTCTATGACCACTGAATCCTAAAGCTTTTAAACGGCTAACTTAAATACAGTGAAACGAATTAACAACTGTATATTCTACGTTACAATCACTGTAATATTCCTTTTTACGAGTAAAGTATTTTTTAATTCATTTATTCCATTTTGTGATAATTGAAAATCGTAATTCAGTTTTTACACACCCACACACAATAATAATTTACAACAATGATATTAGATTAATAAATATTTTTCATAATTGTGTGTTCACACAAACTAAAATGTAAAAATTAAAATTGTTTAAATTAGGGAGGTCTGGGAGTGTCTTCAAATGATATATATATATATATATATATATATATATATATTCCTTTTTACGAAACAAACGCTTTCCTTTTGAATTCATTCATTTACATTTAAATTTGTTAAAAACAAAACCTTTTTTCTAAGAATGAAGTGTTAGTTAATTTACAACCCTTTTATTCTATGGTTTCTTCTAAACCTTTTCCCCATACAACTCCCCCGATCCACCTGTCTTCTCCACCTCTCCCCTGCGCGTGTAAAAACCGTAGGGGACCCATAGTCTCTGAGATAGTATCTTATCTCTCATCGAAGACCCAACAAACCAAAGAAAACGCGAGAAAATAAAAACTTGCTAAAAAAATTGCTTTAAAATGGAATACTCGCTTCTGATTGGCTCGTGCTAAAAATTCTGTCTATTTGATTGGTCGACGCCCGTTGCCATGACGATAATCATAGTAATGGGCTAAAAATGTTATTTCTGTGTGTTTTCCTTTTGGTTTTTGTCCTTCTAACAAGCTGTCAAAGCTAAAAATGTCACATGGCACCTTCTAACAAGCTTTGAAACACTTTTTTTTTTTTCCATTTTGGCAACTATATGTTCGGATGTTCTCCGTGTTTTTTATTTATGTCCAATACTGAAAAGAATTTAGATCTAAAACCGTTAAGGTGGCAACATTCTCAAAATGTTCGGACAAATCTGTAACTCTTTTTATACTTTATAAACATATTTTATACCTATAGTTTGTGGTTTATAAAAAAAGATACAGGAATCACGTTCCATTTACTTTTAAATCTTGATTTTTAAACATTTCGTAAATAATAATAATAATAATAATTATTATTATTTGACGGTCTTCATTATTATTATCATCATCATCTTTTGATTGTGTGGAAGGTTTAACTGAGCCTAACCAAATTTTCTTGATGGAATATTTTGTCCACGAGTAAAAATTTCATGCTTTTATTTCATATAATAAAAATAATACAAACCTTTTAAAGTGTTCAGATGTTTAAAAAATCACTCCTACTTGTAAGCTTGATGATATATTTCTAAAAATTAAATTTTTAATGGTATAAACCATTTAAAACGTAATTTATCGTCCAAAACAACCCATTAAGTAAGTATACTTTCAAAATCTGCTAAATGAAGTAGTGTTGGCGTATTTATTGCAGTCGGTAATTGAATGTAGTCGCTTTCCACAGAGCTGTATACTAAATAATTATGATAAAAAAAAAAGCGGTCCCTGTTTTAAGTTTACAAGTAAAAAAGAATGGCCCTGTAGTTCACACTCTGAACGGTTACCAGTTAACTTCAACTGGTTATAGGAAAAGAAAGGATTCGGACTCGAATTTTGAAAAAAGTGGTCGGATTCTGCCCATAAAAAAGAATGACAAGCAATTACTCTTTGAACCTTTACCAGTTAATTATAACTGGCTATTGGAAAATAATTTAGATTCTGAAGAGAGGTGGCCAGACTGGGTCCATAAAAAATGGCATTCCACTCTGAAATTTTGCCAGTTAATTCCAAATATTTATAGGAAAAGAATTCGAATTCTGAAGAGTGCAGGCCGGATTCTAGCTGCCCACTTACGTCACATGGACAGCTGTAGTTTAAAAGTAGTTAGGCAACAAAAGCAAACTCCGCATTATTACATCTTTAGCGTTAATGGTCGTTTGACAATATCGCATAGTATTTATAGCAGTAAATTTGGCACTGTTTGTCCAGTGAAATTCTAATATCGCTATTCAACATCATCATAGCTTTCACCCGTTTCATGGAAGCGGTGCAGGG
Source organism: Bathynomus jamesi (assembly GCA_023014485.1). Taxonomy (NCBI): domain Eukaryota; kingdom Metazoa; phylum Arthropoda; class Malacostraca; order Isopoda; family Cirolanidae; genus Bathynomus; species Bathynomus jamesi. The sequence goes on along the minus strand of JAJOZX010008826.1, from coordinate 96,951 downwards.
ATATAGAGACATCATTTGGTACTATTTTAAGGGAAGTGTAATTAGTTTTTAATTTTGTAAACAAAATGGAATTCTAAAGTGGTGCTAGATGCTACTTGTCACAAACATTTTTATTTTACACCAGTATTCTATCATACAAGACAGTATTAACCTATGCAACGTCACTTCATTAACTTAATGATGTTTCTGGGTTGTTTAACCTCTTTCGTACTTGCTAAGGTTAGGTGATGGAGGGGACCTACAGCTTTACTTGGGATCCGAATCATCTAATGGTCGCTACATTACCTAGAGGGTCACAATGAAAACGCAGACCTGTCCAATGGACATATTTAAGTTTGTTTTGCTAGTGGACTGGTCAAATTTTTTTTCCTATAATATTGCATCCAGCTGGAGATTAAAAACGTGTCAGTTGACTAAATCCTGTCCAAACTAAGTGCCCAACTTGGTAGGTTTTTCGAATTAGCTTGTTCGAGGAGAGGATTACAAATTGTCAAGATTGACAAGGTTTTTTTCATTTACATTGCTTAGTAGAGCTTTGGTTTTTGTTTTGAATTATATTAATTGTATGGTTTTTGTTAAAACTTATAACTCATTTAAGGCTTATTATTGGATGTAAATGAGTATCGTTGCATAAATGTGGTACGCCATATTTATATACTAATGATAAGCATTGATCAATATAAGGTTATAATTTTTAACTGAAGCCACACGATTAATATCATAATTAAAAACTAAAAATACAGATAAATTACCTTTCACAGTTCATAGCTGATATTACCTTTGATCTATAAGAACTAATAAAATTATTTGAAAAACTTTTAAAAGAAAACTGCAAATTATTATACAGAAATTAAGAGTTTCAAAATTGCATTACATTTTGTGTATTCAGATTTCATTTGGTCATATTTGTACTATATATTTTCTATAAGTGAAGGGTAACAAATTTTTACATTTATATATCATAGATATTCTTTGTTCAAATAATAATTATTGTTTATACCATTAAACATCTGATTTTTAGCGTTAATAGAGTTTGTTAATACGTTTAATTATAAATTACTATTTGTATCATAATTTGTGCTTTTATATTGGATGTTGAAAAAGAACCTCTACGTAAAAATATAGCATATATTTCTAATTCGATTTGGACACAAAAACATGTCATATGTGGACAGATATTTTTCTTATTATGTGTTCACTTTTACATAAAACTGTTGAAATTTTAGATGTATATTTCGACAAGTTTTAGACGTATTAAGATGTGTGTCAGAGTTTGACAGTTTTTTTTCTTTCCTTCTGAAATGTATCCACTGCCACTAAACCCTGTCCAAGAAATTTGACATATTCAAAGTTTGTCCATCTGACAAATTTTTATGTTAACGACGTATTTTCATTTTCAGTATACCTTTCAACTACTACCCAGACCCAAACTTACCAATGCCCTAACTTCTTTATTAACCTATATTTACTAACCCAGCCTAACGTCATCATTAATTTAACTTCACTAACGTCCCTAGCTCGTCAATCTGTCTAACGTTTGCTTTCATTATTAGATTATCTTAACTTCATGAAGTGTCTGAACTACTACTAACTTCATTATTAACCTAACTTCATTATTAACCTAACTTCATTATTAACCTAACTTCATTATTAACCTAACTTCATTATTAACCTAACATTAGCCAAAACGTAATCCCAAGCAGGAGATGGGAAGGTAAGCACTCCCCTTTTGTCAGTACCTTTTCAAACGAGAATTTTTGTGAGCAAACCCTGCCCCATTAGGAGGGAAGGGGTGGAGCTCAACCACTTATGGTAAATGTTTTATTTGGTATATAACTTCTATACCTTGTTTAATATAGGAAGCGAGTTTACTGAGCGTATTTGCAGCTTCATGTGAATCCACTAAAAATGCATTTCATATTTCAAATTTAAATACAGGAGCATACAGTGTATGTACGAGTATATATATATATATATATATATATATATATATATATATATATATATATATATATATATATATATATATTGTGCATTCATGCTTGTGCATACGTGAGAGAGAATTTTTAAACAATTATTTAAAATTATAATTAACATATATATATATATATATATATATATATATATATATATATATATATATATATATATATATATATATATATATATTTTTATCTCTTTTTACTTTTTTTAATCGGTATTTTTTTTTCTTTTTAAATTTAACAAAGACTATTTAATAATAGTTCTCATTGGCTTGGCCATTTTTCATTCATTAAATTATTGACTTAATCGTCAACGATTTTATCTTATAAATATATAAAATATATAAAAATATTTTTACAAATATTTTTGCCAAAGTTAAAAAATATTTATTTATGTTCCCGCTGGATTTACTTACTGCATACAGACAGTTATTCAAAATGAAAGAAAATAAGATATGGTAGAGATAAAAATTAAAATTAATGCTGTATTTATTTTTACGTAATTAATGTAATGTTGAATATAACTTATATATTTGTACGTATCTTTTATATAAAAATAATAATCATATATTTGGCCATACTGATTTAAGTAAAAAATTAAAAATAAGAGGAAAAAATGCAGCTAGCCACCCTTGGCAACGTGAAAAAATTTTCTAACCAATCATATTTCTGCATTGAATTAAGCCACGCCCATTTTATGCAACAAGAAACACTTCAGTATCGCTGATTTTTACCTCGCTGGGAATTTAAAAGTATTTTCAAATATCCATTTGAGTTAATTGTATGCTAAGACCATTTAATAAACTTTGAAATGGGATGAAAAGAATAATTTTAATAAAATACAAATGAAATTATAAATTGAATTTAGCGACTCCCCTTTCTTAAATTACACTCCCCTCCCCCCCCAAAAGCCATGAGATCATTATAATTTTTTAATTATTTCCAACTTATAGAAATTATGTATGAAATTACCTTCTTTTATTTTTAATAAAGATTTAGGTACTTCTACACGCATGTTGATATAACTGTATTTTAAATTTAAATTACACCGTCATGTCTTTTGTTTTTAAGAAATAACCACTGGTTATGACTAAATTTTAAATTTGTTATAATCTAAAACTAAAAAAAAAAAATTATAATTATATATTAAGTCTGTTGTACAAAAAAAAAAAAAAATTATGAACTTGCCTTTAGAATGCAGGTTTCTTCTGCCTCCGATTCTTGTACGGACACGTTGTAAAAACTCTGGTCAAAAATTGGTTCATTATCGTTCACATCTCTGATAGTGACTTTAACAGTGGCTGAAGACGACTGCGCAGGCGAACCTCCATCAGTAGCTATAACAGTTATCTTAGGTTCAGGGTCAGTTTCGCAATCGATGTGGGTTCGAGTCGTGATAAGGCCAGTTCTCGAGTCTATCTGAAACCAGTTGGAATGGGTCTCCGGCGTTTCCCGAATGGAATACGAAATAACAGAGTTATTTCCTTCGTCTCTGTCCAGAGCTGAAAGCTGGAAGACGGAGGTACCAGGATCGGCCACCTCCAAAACGTTGGCTTGATACACAGTCTGGTCGAATTCTGGGGCATTGTCATTAACGTCCGTAACCTGGAGGTTGAACTCTCTGGAAGCGTGCAAAGGAGGACTTCCCTGATCGGTTGCCACGACGATCAGTGTGTAATTGGACTGCTCTTCACGGTCGAGTGGTTTTGAAACGACCATCAGGTAGATCGTATTGTCTTGGGTGTCCAATCCGAAGTGTCCCGTGCCCCCTTCGAGGGTGACGTTCACGTTGGCGTACCTCTCTTTGGAATCGGGGTCGTTCACCGATATCCTGGCAACGTATTCTCCGGGTTGAGCATCTTCAGATATTTTGGGTGTGACGTCATCCGAAAGGAAGATGAGATTAATCGTTGGTTGGTTGTCATTCACGTCAATAACTCTGATGGACACAAAAGCAGTGGTTTCGTGGGGCTGTTCTACATTGTCCCTCGCGACCACAACCAGCTCGTGGATTTCTTTGGCTTCGAAATCGAGCGGTCTGTTCACCGAAATGACACCTGTTTTGGGGTCTATTTGGAACATGTAATCCCTGTCGCTTTGCCGACGATTGATAGAATAGGTAATTTTGCCGTTGTCACCCGCGTCAGTATCGGTCGCTAATACTTGAAGAACAGAGGTTCCGATCGTAGCGTTTTCTGGCACTGTGGCGAAATACCTGCTTTGGTTGAAGATGGGCTGATTGTCATTCATGTCTTGGATCGTGATATTGACGATCATGGAACCCTTCAAAGGGGGATTCCCTTCATCCCACGCTTCGATAAGTAAAGAATAAAATGCTGTCGTTTCTCTGTCGAGGAACCCATTTACCTGCAGATCTAAATACAGTACTCCGTCGTCCTCCCTGTGGGAAGAGAGCCTAAACGCATTGTTAGTGTTTCCGGACACGATGGCGTACCTCTGGGTGTTGTA
>JAJOZX010008826.1:77500-82500 GCA_023014485.1 Bathynomus jamesi | reverse complement strand
TGTTCTCGTCTTTCTGTTTGAGTTTTACCAAATAAGATTAATGAGTAGCCAAGATGTTAGTAAAGGAAAATCTCGGTGGTGTAGTGGTTAGCGTCGCTGACTACGAATCCATCGGCCCCGGGTTCGAGACCCGCTGACGGCAGCCGGTGCGCAGCAAAACCCAGCTGTTCATCCTTCCACACAATAAAGAAAGTGGTTGGTAGATAAATGGGTACCCTGGGTGGCCTAGTGGTTAAGACGCTGGGCTGCTGGTGGGGCGTGGTTCGGAGTCCACGTTAAACTGTAGGTCTAAGGTGGAGTGAAAAGCTTGACCTCCGACAGAATGAACAATTCGGGCGGAAGTTAACCAAAGGTTAAGGTTAAGGTTATAAAATTAGGCCTAGAATAGTTTTACGCAATAACTTTACACTTCGCCCAAACATAACGATAATGCGAAAGTGTTCTAATTTGACCCACCAACAATCAACATCACCTATGGCTCGTAACCATCACGTATTAAATTGCCCCCTAACTCTCTCTAACTTCCCATTTAACACCTAACTTCCAAAAATGAAATACCAATTAATAATACTTATTTCGTGACGTCATACATAGACATGGACCTAACGCGAAGCTTTGGCTTAGCCAAATACAAAGAAAGAGCCAAGGCTATACCCTCGTAACTTAGGCTACGTCAGCCTGTCAGTGGTTAAGGGTAGGCCAAAGCCATTTTTCGATTTTCTTTTGCCCCATTCTCTAAAGGAATCCTGTTGACATTTTGGTTTTGTAAAATCCTTTATTTATAACCTCAAAAGAGAAACAGAGTTTGGAAATAATAGCATTCACTCTTTTTTAGGCCTATAAAACGCTAATTTGTTCTTACACAAATTAGTGTGTGTAATATATATATATATATATACACACACACACACGATAAAATTGTGGAAATTTATTCATTTTAAAATTCATTTTCATTAAAAAAAAATAGTTATTTCGACTGAAAAAATATTTCCTTCGTTATTTACTTAAAATATTAACCTAATTTCCAGTTTACTGAAAAGAAATTGGACTGAAGAGTTTCTTAAGTTAACAAAAGAGATATAATTAACATCAATTTATGATTTAGGGAGGAAGTAAAATCTCGTAAATAGGTGGTTTTTTTTTTGCGTGCTTTTGAATGACACCATCTCATGAATCTAACAGTGGTTTGAAGCTTTTTTTTTTATTTGAGGGGAGAAGGGGGCGACCTTTTAAATGATCTTTGCGCAGTTATTGTATTATGGAGAAAAACATTACAGTATGTATTGGATGGTTTGGTTCTTATTTCGGAGAGGGATAACCTACAAAGGCCCTGGTGGCTTTAAGTGAGCTTAATGTTTCTTATGGGAAGACAGTGAGTAGGTGTCGAATCCCGATGTTGCTGACTAATAATAATAATAATAATAATGGGGTTAGCGGAATAGACCCCATTGGTTGGTCTGAACGCTGTGCTAGGTTCTGGCCCTCCACACTTAATTATTAAAGTTGTTTTCCTTAAGAAATCCTATATAATTTTCCTTCAAAATGTATCCCACGACGTAATCCTATGAACTCGGAATAAAGATCAAAGGACCTAAGGCCTACTCTGTCCAAAGTTAAAAAGTTCCGAAATACATTTTTGTTTTACCTTAATGTTATTAATAGCTAAACCAAAGTTTATAAATTCCCTTACCAATAAATATTTCCAAAAATTTTACTTGCTTGACAATTTGCTCTAGAAAAAATTAAATTCAACCTTTATTGGTCCCTATAAACCACTCGTCAGAGCTAAAAAAAAAAAAAAAAAAAAAAAAATCAGATTTATACACGAGAGTCCTTTGTGAAAGTATTTGGATCCTGATCCGATAAAATGTCCGTGTGGAATCTACTTAAAAAACTCATTAATAACGGAATCAATTCCGATTTAAATCCAAGTAAAATCTCTCCTATTTCGATTCTGAATTTGAGGTACACCGCAAAAATCCTTTGATTCTCATCTCACTTTTCTATGATATTATATATATATATATATATATATATATATATATATATATACACGGTGTATATATATATATATATATATATATATATATATATATATATATAATCACCAACTTTTCCCTGGGTCAAATTCATTCTTGATATTTTGATTGATAAAAAAGTTTGGATGAAATTGAAAAACCAAAAAATCTCTCAATATTTTTAATTAAAAGGGTTTTCTTTTTTTAAAAATAGAAACTTATTATTTGAAAAACGTTTTTCATTTGTTTTCTCATTTTGAAAATTCATTTTATTAATATTTTTACGAATTCGTGTTTTGAAATGAATAAAGTTTTTTTTTGTCTAATAATTTTATTTAATAATAATTATTAATCAATAATAAGTTATAAACTCTCTCTCTCTCTCTCTCTCTCTCTCTCTCTCTCTCTCTCTCTCTCTCTCTCCTATCTCTCTCTCTCTCTCTCTCTCTCTCTCTCTCTCTCTCTCTCTATATATATATATATATATATATATATATAAAACCTTTTCTGTCATTGCATCGGTGTGGGGTCAGTAGTAAAGATGTTAAGGTCATTGTCTTTCTACAAAGGTCGGGTCTAAACATTATTTTAAGGTCACTAAATAATAAATTGGGTGTTCAAAATTTATTAAATTATTTCGTCTGAACCGTTATTCTAATTTGTAATATATATATAATATATATATATATATTGTGTATCGATTGGCCCCTTTCTTTTTGAAATTTGTTACACCACCAAATTTCACCATTTGACCAATAGAAATCAGAAGCCGTTGTATGAGTCCACAATTTTGTTGTATACAAAAAAAGACCATTTCTATTTCACTTTTTTTTTTATGTGAAAGCCAAAATATATGTGGTCTTTTTATTTCTTGTCGCACCTCCTTCGTCGACCATTCATGAAAATCATGGTTGGACCACAATTTTCATGGTGTGGGGATGGTACATTGCTATGTGACGTATTTATAAAGAGAGTTTTTGGAGGTACAGTGGATATATATATATATATTATACTTCGTTTATTTATAAACATATTAACATGTTTATAATTTATGTCAACTGACATGTTTACGTAGCAGTTAAGTATCATTTAACTTTATAATCACAATTAATTAACATAAGTTTAGCATAAATGATAATAATTCCGAGTCATTGAAAAAGATATATATATATATATATATATATATATATATATATATATATATATATATATATATATATACGGTCTATATATAATTAAAAAATTATTATTATTATTGTGAAACCACTTTATACACGTTTAGGTCACCCTAATTTCCTTTTATCATTTGGCACACCTTGGCACTCTTTTTCATTTTATCCTTATCTATCTATCCTTATTTAATAATAATGTTTGTCTATAGTCTGGAATTAACAACTTTGAACAGCGAACAAGGGTTATAAGGCAAGTCCCAAAACTAACTAATTCGCGTTCCTTTTTATCCTAAAACTGTAATTAAACAATTGATCTTATAAATTGCCGGAAATAAGTTCAAAGAATATAAATTATAACCTTAAAATGAAGGTCCTCCAAAAGTGTGAATTTTTCTTATATATATTAAATTACATCATATATATATTATATATATATATATATATATATATATATATATATATATATATATATATATATATAACATTAAAATATTTCTGTAATCTTTTTCGTTTTCATCCAATTACTGATGTAATTTAATTACAATTTTTAATATCCGATGCAGCGATTACTGTTCCTAATTTTTTTTTTTTTTTTAATATTTTTAAATATTAATAAACATATATTTATTTCGTCCCAAGATTTTTGGAAAATTTAATTAAATATTTGGATAACTACTCGTAGACTAATTGAAATCTCCCATCCTGAAATGTAATTTTTTTTTTTTATTATTATTTTTATATCCCTCAGATTTAATAAAATTACAAAATAATTAGATCTGTTGATAAAATATATCTGTGTAGATAAAGGTTACAAAATTAATTTCAAGGCAGGTAAAATAATAATAAAATATATATATATATATATATATGTGTATATGTATATAGAAAAAAGATAACTCGCCGAAGGCGCCCACAAAGAATCTAAAAAAAATTATATATATATATATATATATATATTGAGTGCGATCTCAGGAATAAGTAAAAAGATACAATATTCGAAATTGTTTTTTTTAACTGTGTTTAAAGTTTTCTACAAAATGTCCATCGTTTAATAATAATTTTTGTTGAGGTACATTACAACTTCCCTACCCACACTGGACTAAAGGTAGACCTAATTAAGAGAGGTGTCTTTAAGATTCCACAGGTGAATCTAGGAGTGAGCATCTTAAGGGATTTTGGCGTAGTCAAATACCTCTTCAGAACGAGATTATATTTTGCCAAATAAAATTATTTTCTACCCCTCAAACTCACCTTTCCTTTATGACATCTTCTTAATTATCCCAAAAGATAAAAAAACACTGTTAACACTCTTAACATAGGACAAATGTAAGCACTTATCGGTTGCTTTTAAACACTTAACAATCACTCGCATCCCTTTAACACATCCTCACTCTCGAGCATCCAGACTTCAACTGAGGTCTTAGAACACAAGGCGGTTCAGCCTCTTTCGAAGTGCTGCGAAGGAACCTCGAGCCACACTCAAGACGCTCAAGAAATCTTAAATTCCTTCTGTAATTAACCCCTTCACGGCACAATTTTTAGGATCTCCGAACGCTAGCACCAAACCTGAGGATGCTAGGATGCCCTACGCACATTAAATCGATTCCATAGTCGCGATGGAAGCTATGAAAATGGCTAAGAATCCTAATTGTAGAGAAAGAATTCTCGTCTCCGTCAAAGCACATAGTTCATCACGCGTCTTAAAAGAATCTTAAAATTAACAGAGGTAGAACAGAGAAATTGCAATCTAAAGTTTCTCTCAGTATTTGCAGGCGAGTATGTATATATATACAGTACATACCAAACACCA